>JADRCO010002856.1:0-11989 GCA_021464525.1 Rhizophagus sp. LPA8_4_AMF
GTCCCTACAAAAAATTACAAAAAATAAAGTAAAATAAAATTCTCTTTTAATTAATGAAATTCATTGAAGTATTTTATCACGCCTAATAAATAAGTCCAAGTCAAGCTGGAGAGCCGTGAACCTACAAAAGAAAAAGATAGTCAACATTTCGTCAAATAAAAAAGAAAAAATACAGAATTTGAAGTTTACCTTCAAAATTCCGTCCACTTCGGCTTCCTAACCCTAAAAAAAAAGAAAATCAAAACGTTAGTAACGTTTTACTAAAATAAACCAAAAAAAAATCAATTACCTTCGAAATGAAATCTGGAACCGTGCCTTCAGTACAAAAAATAAGAAAACGAAATTAAGTGTTCGTTAATAAATAAAACAAATCAAAATAAAAAAAAATAAATTTCGAAGTTTACCTTCGAAATGGAGTCTGGTAACTTCAGTGTCCTGGACCTACAAAAAAACAATAAAATGAACGTTAGTCAACATTCGTTAAATATAAAAAAAATAAATTTTTTTTTTTTCAAAATTACCTAGGTTACTTCGAAATTTGTCCGGTACCTTCGGTGTTCTAAACCTACAAAAAAAAACAATAAAACGAACGTTAGTCAACGTTCGTTAAATATAAATAAGAAAAAAAAATTTTTTTTTTTTGAAGTTACCTAAGTTACTTCCAAATTTGTCCGGTACCTTCGGTGTTCTGGACCTACAAAAATAACAATAAAACGAACGTTAGTCAACGTTCGTTAAATATTAAAAAAAAGTTTTTTTTCGAAATTACCTAGGTTACTTCGAAATTTGTCTGGTACTTTCGGTGTTTTGGACCTACAAAAAAACAATAAAATGAACGTTAGTCAACGTTCATTAAATATAAATAAAAAAAAAGTTTTTTTTTCAAAGTTACCTAGGTTACTTCGAAATTGAGTCCGGCAACTTCGTTGTTCTGAACCTACAAAAAAAACAATAAAACGAACGTTAGCAACGTTCATTAAATATAAATAAAAAAAGTTTTTTTTCGAAGTTACCTAAGTTACTTCGAAATTTGTCTGGTACCTTCGGTGTTCTAGACCTACAAAAAAAACAATAAAATGAATGTTAGCCAACGTTTGTTAAATATAAATAAAAAAAAGTTTTTTTTTCGAAGTTACCTAAGTTACTTCGAAATGGTGTCCGGTACTTTCAGTGTTCTGGATCTACAAAAAACAAGTAAACAAACGTTAAGCATGTAACGTTCGTTAAATAAAACAAAAAAATTTTTTCAAAGTTTACCTTCGAAATAGAGTCTGGACCCGTATTTTCATGTTCTGGACCTACAAAAAAAAGAAACGAACGTTAATTAACGTTCGTATAGTAAAACCCAAGCTCCAAAGTAAAAAGGATAAGTTAAGTTTCATAACGAAACTTACTGAACCCACCGATACCTACAAGAATTGGAAGATAAAAAAATAATTGATTAATTGGAACGTTAACAAACGTTCCGATAAAAATTTTTTTAAAAAAAATTCAAAACGTTAAAAAACATTTCGATAAAAAAAAATTAAAAATCAGAACGTTAACAAACGTTCTGATAAAAATATTAAAAAAAATCAATTGAAACGTTTTTAACGTTAAAATGTTTTGATATAAAATAAAAAGTAAATCAAAACGTTAACAAACAAACATTCTGATAAAAAAAATGAATTGAAACGCTAGTTACGTTTCGATGAAAATGAAAAAAAAAATAAAAATTTGAAACGTTAATAAATGTTTTAACGTTTCAATATAAAATTAAAAAAAAATGAATCGAAATGTTTTTTAATGTTTCATATAAAGGAAAATTAATAAAAAAATTTCAAAACGTTAAAAATGTTTTGGTAAAAGAAACTTTTTTTAAAAAACAATAGAAACGTTAAAAACGTTTCAATAAACAAAATAATAATAATACATCGGAACATTAATAAAATGTACGTTCTGATAAAAAATTTTTTAAAAAAAGAAACGTTAAAAAACATTTCAATAAAAATTAAACATAAAAAATGGAATGTTTAGAAACGTTTTGTTTAGAAAGTAAAAATAAAAAAAAATAAAAACGTTTAGAAACGTTTCGTTTAAAATGAAAAAATAAATTTAAAAATTAAATTTTCGAAATGTTGATAAACGTTTTGTTAAAAAATGAAAAAAAGTAAAAAAAAAGTAAATCAAAGTTTCCAGTTTAGTTTAAACTATTTCGATAAGTCTAAATTCAGAATAGACTAATTGATAATAAGCCCCAAAAAATTGACTGTGGCTTAGAATTTCCGAATGTTATTATAATTGATCTGCTACAAATCAGATGATCAGAATTTTGTCTGATTTTTGGTAAATTAGCCGAATTTTGGCCAAATTGTCATATGACCGAATTGCCTTATTTCGACTAGTGATTATAACTCCAACTAGTTTAGGAATATCATATAAAACACATTCAGAAGCTGTTTATACAAGTAGATTACTTAAGTATAATAATCTTCCTGAACCAAAAAATTCTTATGATTATTATGATGAATAAACTATAACATAATTAGCATGAAAGTTTCAGGTACTGATTAATATAGAATAGCTGAAATTAATTGTAAAAATACTGATATATCTTTTATTTGTAAATAGTGTCTTTGTCTTTACATATTGATATTTCTCAATCGAAAATCAATGATAATAATTTTTCAAACCAAAAACTTCTAATGTTTGTTATGAGAAAAATGATAGTATTATTAACATAAATTCTTCAGGTATTGATTAGTGAAAGAATATTTTGTTTGGTTATAAAAATAATAATTTTTTTTAATCCATTAAATAGAATCTCTTCAAATTAATATTCCTCAATTAAAGAACAAAGATAATGATTTTGATCAGAACCAAAAAAAATTACCAATTATTATGAGTCAGATGATAATACTATAAATAACATAGAATCAGAAGGTATTGATTCTTTAAAAATATGCAACTATAAAATTACTAATAAATGCTTTATTTATTGAATAGTGTCTTTGCAAATTGATATTTCTCAATTGAACATTAACGAAGATGGTAAATTATAATATACAGTATTTATAATAATCTTTTTTATTTATACTTAATAATATGATACATTAATTTATTTAGATCGAAGTAGCAAACCTAAAGGCAAAGAATAAATCTAAAACAATAATCAATAATTTTTATTTTATTTTGATTTAAAATTTATAAAAGAAATTTTTGTTTCTTCTATTATAATTTAGAATTCCATTTAATGCTAGTATTTCTCAGAAAAATAAGCGAAATGGTTCTAAAATTATTTACCTTTCTCCCTTTTTTTTACTTTTTTTTTATATAGTATGTACTATTTATCCATTTATTTTATATTTACTTGAATTTATTGAATTTTTTAATTTAGACTAGTACGGAAAAGGGTTATTATTAGTATTTATTAATAGTTTCTATTTATTGAATATGGGATATTGTATGGTATATTGGTGTGATATTAACAAATAAATACCACCATAAAATATTAGTTGAACCAGTTAATTTTCCTTTCAGACGGAATTTGTTGGCATTATATAATTCCGGTACCAATAATTGCAAACATTAAGCTTCCTTGCCTGTTTTAGTTTTATCAAAAACCAGTAATCCTTGTAAACTGCATGAACTACACGTGTTCTCGGATGCATTATTGATAACTTTTTAACCTTTTAGCTATTGTCGCATAGGAGACTTCCATCATGCTGCTGTATGGAAATATGGCATGTATGGTTAAATATCACGCGTCTACCATACAAATCTACATTGTTTATTATCAAATAAGGAAAGGCCTAGACCGGTCTATTCTGTTCCATGTATGGTCACGTGAATTTTTTATGTGATGTTTAACCCTACACTACAATATCACACCATACGTGCCATACAGTGTTAACCATACACACTATATACCCATAATTTGTGCTACAACTATCTACCTACTACTTAATTGAAGAAAAGACTAATTTATAGTATTATCTATTCTAAATTATACATTGTTCAAAGGATTCTTTCTATACTTATCCCATAATGAATTTGTTGAACCATACCCACCAAAAGTGACTTGAGCTCCGCCCTTAAATTTATGTGTTACTGGTTTTTCGTTTATTTTTTCATTTCCTCTTCCCAGGCCCGTTTTTACCTTCTTTAACTTCTGTCGTAGAATCTACTTCTTCTTTCTCATTTTTATTCAGAAGTTGCGGTAGCCTTGATGAACACGCCTCATTAACGTTATTGTATAGAAACACATCTTCAGGTTATATTTTTTCTCATTTTTTTGGTTATTGTAAATGTTTCGATATCTTTGTATTTCCATTTCATCAACCGTGATGTCTTTGTCATTCTTAGTTCTCGTACAACTTTCATTACAGTTTCGTCTGTAACCACTGGGCTCTTTTCTGAATGTATAATCTTGACCGGTATAGGTTCTTCATTTAATGGGAATACCTTCTCTAAATTTTTTACCATCGACTATACCTTCTAATGATGCCGTTGATAGTTTTCTAACCTCAAGTTTATCCTTAATTTCTCTCTTGTTAATTGATTGATCATCCATTTTATTAGTCGGATTATTTGTAAAGCAGGGCTTCCCGTATATAATCCATGCTTTTTCTTTCTCTTCCAGTTGTATTAACCTCTCTATATTGGTTTGACGATGTTCTTCGCTATCAAATTCAGCAAGAAATACCACTCTTTTCTGAAGCGCACTTTTTTCTTATAACTAAATGAGTTACCGTGTTTATGTACGTCGTTTAAAAAATTTTCATGAATTATTTTGTAAACCTTCCATTTACAAATTTGCTGTATGTCTTTCACTTTTAACTTTCCAGCAAACCATCTGTCGTTCTCGCACTTTGTTCTTTTCTGTTGATCCTATCATCAAGTTTCTTCATTTTAGTGTTATGTGGATTTTTTTTCTTTCCTTTTTTAATTGATCATCATTTATAATTCGTCCATCTTTTTGTGTTCCGCCTTCTTTTATGTCAAATTATCTCGTGCTTTATTCTTTGACTGCGCCTGCCGCAGCCAGTTACGAAGTTTCATATCATTCCTAAACATTTTACGTTTACGTTATAATTTTTAAAGCTTCACAAATACGTATTATCAACTCAAAAGGTTCACTATTTAGTTTTGTAACATGACTTAAATGCCTAAAGAACACTGTGTTTGTTCGAACTTCAGTACAAAGACCATCTATTTTGTTTTCGAACTCTTTTGTCTATTTCTTTGAAGTTTTTTATTAAAGTTCAATAAGTCTTTACAATATTCGTTTCTACTTGGATATGTTTCCATATTTTATATGTCTTGTTATTGAAAATATGTTTTTATTTAATTTTTTTGAACCTTTTCTTTTCTAAAAATTTTTTGATCAAAAGATCGATGGAAAGAGTTTTTTTTCTGTATTATTATATTTAATTTTCAGAAGATTTTTACTATTAATAAGTACAAAATGACATCATATACAAAAAATATCGTATTATAAAAATTTTTCTAGAATAATCCCAATTGCACTAAAAATCATAAATGTTCATCTGAAAAAAAAAATTTTTTATATGTTCGTACTTGGAACATCTGTGGATTCCAGCAGTGAAACTACACATATAATTTTGACAATTTCGCTTTGTTTAAGCTAAAAATTGATTTATCTACTTCCATTTACGAGTTTATTGAGATTCACAAAGTATATTAAAAGGTTATAAGTTATTAGCACAAAAAATCAAGCATGGCTTATATGCATATGCTACACATAATTGACGAATTACGAATTAATTTTTATTTATTTTATTATAGGTTCTACAAGTTAAACTTTATATATTTTGTATTTTTTTATATAACAAGTAAACTTTAAACATGGCATGAAGCTTAAAATATTACAAATTAATAAAATTTTATTATAATTAGAAGTTATGAAATTGTATATTTGATGTTTTGGAAAAAAGATATTATTAAATTAATTTATTAAATTCATCTTGCATTTATCTATATATATCAATAAAATAATCGAATTAGTCTACAATTGAAAAAGATCATAGACTTTCCAGATTCAATCATACAGATGAAGGCATTTTTACTATTTAATGAATAAATTACATAAATTTTTTATCACAATGAATAGAATAATCGTTTATTAATATTCCAATTTCAGCGTAGACATGACATAGAATATCCTGTTGCACAATCCAAATTATTTCAGAAGAATTTTTTTAGTCATAAACTAGCAGTCACCTGTTGATTCGCACCAGCGGGATTAATGTTTATAATCAATACATATAATAAATTATGTAGTACATAAAAATATTGTATAAATGAGTAGAGTTATGAATGGATTATTTCAGTAATAAGTGATTAGCATTTTTATAGTTATGTTTATATAATGAAAATGATAAAAATTAATTTTTTTTTCTTACTTAAATGCTTTAGTATAACTTGTACATTTATAAAAACAATAATAGGATATCCCATTATGCACATAATTTGTAATTTGATACACAAAATATAATATATAAATATAGAAAGGTCATTACTATTGTTGTAGTAATGATGTATTTAACTAAATTAAATTAACATCAAAAATGTTAAAACAATGTAATATATTTTATGATTATTCCTGTATGGCCAATATATTTTTGTCATACTAATCTATGTTTCAGTTCTCTATTTTTTTTTTTTATTTCAATTTGTTATTTGTTTTTTTTCTTTTTTAAACTATTACTATATATGATTTGCAAAAATATTCTCCCATTTTGTATTTCATTACTTTTTCCAGATGTATTCCAAGGTTCTTAAAACTATAAAATAATTTTTTATAAATGATCATTAAAAATAGCTAATGTGATACGGACATCATGTAATAATGTGATCGTACGACTCATATATATTTTGTAATTTTTTTTTTTTTTTTTCAGAAAATAAAATTCTTTTAAATAAAATCGCTGATCATCTGTGTGACGTTTGATTTCTCATATATACTCCATAACACCAAAAACCCCCAAAAAACATTTCCAATTTCATCTATTCATACTACTCTTTTTAACCATGTCTAACGTCTATGAAGCAATCAAAATACTTGATTCAATAGAGGAAAGAACTGCATTACGAGTCTACTTCACTAATAATCCAGAAAAAAGAGCTGAAGCGGAATCCTTCCTTTCTATATGTGTAAATAATAAAGAAATAGTTGCTTATTTCAAAGGTCTCTTAAAGCCTGGTATGTTCTCTCTTAACCGTGTCATATTTACTAATAATACCGAGTACGTACTTAATCTTGTGCATTTCTTTCCTGCTTCTTATCGTCAAACCCGCCCAAAAACACATTCACGTTATCTATGGCTTGATAACATCTTCCATTCGCTGGTATTTTGTTTCCAGCTTCCGTGGAGAATCTCGCAAATCTCTTTGGTCAAATGGTATGTTTATTGATGTAAACTTTTTGCAATTTCGATATGCTATATTCATAGATTTTATAATAGGACGTGTCAAGCAGTTCTAGTAGTCCATCTCTTTCAATGTTTCTGAAAGTGGTGGTTGATAACTCAGAAATTATGAGGAAAAACTCAGAAATAATGGTTCAATTTATGAAAGAATGGCGTAGAACCGATCATGATACAGGTACTGTTTTTCCAGATGCATAAGAATTGGCATTTCCACTTTTATTAATCCTATTTTGCTTCCTTAACACGTATAAAAGCTTACCAGGACATCAAGTTTGAAAAAGTTGATGTGGAACACTTCCTCGAAAAGAACGAAACTTTCCTTGATGAATTTAAGTCAGGTGGATCAGTTAATGTCTACCTACAGAAATATCCCGTACCAACCGACACAGAAGATAAAGTTCAGGATTGGTTTAATGGACTGATGAAAACCCTCCCAAAATTCGGAAAGAGACTCGTTATAAAAGATACACACAATATTACATATCTTAGTGGACTTAAGCCAGATCTCAGTGTCTTTTTGGAAGAGGATGTTGTAAACGATGTATATCTTACCATGCATGTGCAAACGCTTCTAGAGGTGAAAAAAAGAAAAAATATGTCTGGTTTGTCTAACGAAGACAAGGGCCAAGTGTTAGATTATATTCGTATCCTTGTCCAACAACAGCCATTGCGTGAGTTTTTTGCGGTATTTCTGTCAGATGGGTTTTACTTTTATGTAATGGCTTATGATAGGAGAACTAGAAAATATAGTGAATATACGACCCATTTAAAGACTGGCTTGCGCCTTTTTTGGGTGTTGCTTAATTTCAGTTCACCTTTTACAACGATGGTTGGACCTAAAAGTATTAACTTTATAACATCGCAGGGAACTTCTAAGATACGTTTAAAGGAGCATTTGGGCGTGGGTTCATCTTCAACAGTGTATATAATTGACTGGGAAAATACTCCATCTGCCATAAAGGTTCTCAAGTCTGGTTATGATCCGCTTTGTGAGGTGCAGGTACTAAGATTCTTGAATAAAGAAAAATTCCCAAATGTTCCAGTATACGTTGTACATGATGACAATTCATTAATTATTCGCCCAGTCTGTAAACGAATTGATGATGGATTCTTAGCATCTCATGCTCTACAGCTCCTTCACCTTCTAAAACGCATTCATAATTTGAACATCTATCACCGAGATGTGCGCCCTGAAAACATTTTATTAGATACTGATAACAATATACCTATACTTGTTGACTGGGGATCATCAATCCAATATCCTAAACATCGTAATGATGAAGTTCCTTACGAAGGAACAATTACATTTGCTTCACCAGATATTCTAACAAATGATTTTGATTATTACAAACCCAAAGCATCTGATGACTTACATTCTTTTATACGTACGATTTATATCTTACGTAATCCATCGAACATGCCAACTATTCCCAATGGGGATTTTTCATTAAAAGCACAGGCCATTAGAGAATATTGGAGTGATAAACTGGATGGCCGACTTTGGAAAGAGATGGTTGATGCGGCATCGGAAGAAAACTATGATTTACTGGAGAAGTGTTGCTATGTTTTTAAAAAATGATAATAATCCATGCCCGTATATAGATCAATTATCAATAGAATTATTAGGTTAGAGCTAGATAATAACTATGTAATTTACCTTTAACAGTTATAAATTTGTAGTAATAATTAATGCTAAGAAATTTTCACACTTGAATTTTTTCTACGAGCCTTTTTAATAACATTGGTAAATAAAAAATAGCACGAATCAGACCTTTTCCCGCTAGATTTATATTAAATTTATCAAAAAATTTCTCCTCTGCATTTTTGAAAACATAGTATTCGGTCACTATATTTACTTTACCTTTATAGTTGATATAAGAGTAAGTTGCTCTTTTCTGAAGTTTATACTGCTTCATTTTTACCCTCTGTTTATTATCAACTACTCTCTTATTTTGGCCTTTTTCTCTCTTGGGAGTTTTATTCTATCGTTAAAAAATTTCTTGATCGCGTGACTTTATTCAATGTGATATTAGGTTTTGATTATTCGGTATTCAATTTTGGAAAAATGAAATGGTAAGTTTTGAAGCATTCGCTTAAAAGTTTTTTAAAAAAACAAAATTTTTTTAGGAGACATTACTAATGTTTCCTATTTTTTTTTTGTAGGATTTTTGGCATGTCCAACTAGTAATTTGTAGACGGTAAGTTTTGAAGTGTCAAACCTTTTTTAAAAAAAATTCTTTTTAGGAAACATTGCTAATGTTTCCTATACTTTTTTTTTGTAGGGTTTTGACATGTTTTTGGATTTGGTGTATTGTAAGTTTAGTACGTCAAAATTTTCAAAAAAAATATTTTTTTCTTTTCTCTGAAAAAATGCGAAAGTTTATGAGTTTATGTGCGCAAATGTAAAATGAATAATTTTTTGGTTAAAATTCATGTCAATTATTTATTTATCGCACGGACCTATAGGATCATGCTGATTTTATTTGATCAATATTTTCATTATCTACAATATCCTTCGTCACCATACAATATCCATAAAATATTATTGAAGAAATATTTTTCATATTATAAACTATTTTAAAAGTTTATTCATACCAACTACATTTTTTTAGTAACTTTAGAGTGAGACTGAATTTCCAGGATATTGTGTAAAAAATAAAAGTACATCAATAAATAAAGTTGTGGATTATAATCAGCCTGATAAGTTGCATATCGAACATATCAAATCTTTCATAAGTTTCTATTAAGATCATTATGCTAAAATAAATTTTTTTTTATGATTACTTAATTTAATTTACACCAAGTATTTTTTAAAGAAAATTCATCTTCTGCTATGAGATTTGTTTTTATAAATTTGTTCAAAAAGGTGTAGTTATTATTTAGAATTATGTATAAAGGAAATCGGAAAATCAGAAAATTAAATCGAAAATTAAATCAACAATCAAATTAAGCTCAAAATTAAACTGCTTTTGCATGCATTTCACAAGGCAAACACAAAGATCACAAAGTCATTGCTGATAAGACTTCCATCATACTGAAGATATATTGTATTATAAGTCCTCGTTATATGCTGGCAATGCACTAAAAAAAATTTAATATATATATTAAAGTTAAATTCTCATAAAAATTTCGAAACCAGCTTTATTTACTGTTAATCGGTAGCGATTATATTCATGATTTCCCATGATATTATGATTACATATAGCTGTTCCTTTTTAAAAACAGCTATAAATAAAATGAACTTGACAGATATGAAAATATTCGAGTTTACCTTTTATTGTAAAGTTATATCAATATCGACACTAATTTCTTATATGATTATTTATTTGAGATCACTAATTTATTATTTTATTATACATATTATAACATTAAGATCTGGATATAACGTTAGTATGGAGATGTATTCGGAAAAAAAGATTGTCGTGTTCTCTGTCCACATTTTAAATACTGATTTCTAAAATGGCTTTTGTTGTTTCCAGTTAAGGCATAGTAGGGTACTGACAGTTGATAATTGGAAATTAAGTTGATGTTCTTTTTATACAAATGGGATTACTCTAAAATTTTGATGGACATGTTGAAAATTCATGTAATTTTCTCTTTTAGTTTATACAAATTAATGCTTAAGTATATCAAAAAATTTATTAAGATCCAGGTTTATTGGAACTAATAAATCGTTACAGAAAAAACATTTTTAAATTAAAAATTTCAAAATAATTTAATCGTGAGAATAAAGTGATTGTAAAACTTATTTCAAATTAACACAATATAATGCCAAACTTTTATTGAATTATCCTATCACTTAATAACATTATAAAATTTTAATCATACAATAATAAAAACAAAGAAATAATATAAATGTTAAATGAAAAAAGAACCAAAAGATGGATAACTAAGTAATTCATCTTTGATTTTCCTGTAATATAAGAGAAAAAATGTGTTAACTATTAAAATTACTCCTTAAAAATAAATTGAAATATATACGCACCAACATCAATCTTTAATTGTCAATTGAGAAATATTAATTTGTAAAGATTCTATTTAATGAAATAAGATATATTAGTATTTTACATTTTAATTCATACAAAATTATTACAGTATTACCTGAAAATTTTTCACTAATTATATTGTCATTTTGTTCATCATAATAATCATCTGAATTTTTTGGTTCTGGAAGATTATTAAAATTAAGTAATCTACTTGTATAAACAGCTTCAGAATGTGTTTCATATGATAAACTAGTTAAAGGTATACTGCTAGTTGGTAAGATATTATTGACTTCTTCTGCTTCTTTAATTTGTTTTCCTATTTCTGATTGAGAATCACATGCTAAATAAAGTGACCATAATATATCTTTGATCTCATTTGCCCCCGTAGGACGATTTAATGGATTTGCATCCAGGCATCTTTTAATTAAATTAACAATTAATTGAGGTACTTTAATATTACTAAATCTTGGTCTAAGTCCTTGGCAAATTTTTATTGCTAAATTTTTGTCATGACTTATATCATAATACGGAGGTAGTCCAGAAATTACTTCATACATAATTATACCAAAACTA
>JADRCO010002857.1:0-11976 GCA_021464525.1 Rhizophagus sp. LPA8_4_AMF
AGGGAGTTTACGAAAGAAAAAAATTTTTTAACGCTACTTTTTTGTTGAAGTAATTTCTTGATATCTGTCATATGATCATGTAGCACAAGTGTGATCATTTTTGCGAAACTTAATTAACCTAATTTTATTAAATTATTGTCAAATTCCTTAATTTAGACGAATTTTGTTAATTCCGCAGATCGGCGGATATGGATATTTAAAACGACTTACATAGACTTGTAATTAATATTTTTAAAATTTTTGTCCTATCATTTGCATCAATTATCTCGTAGATATTTCACAATAAAAAAATTGAATACTGTGTATTTTCATGTATGATTCAAATTAAATTTAATGTGAGTAACATTTATATAACTTATACAAAAATACCTCTTGTTATATTGGTTAATCATGCTGAGTGAAAATCATGAAAATCATCTGCTTTTAGGTATATCTAAATGCCCGATAATATATTTTGAAACGGAGAAACAATCGGATACTCGGACTAATTACTAAACCGTACCGTTACACAAATAACAAACATGTACAAAATTAATTCAATTCCCTAATATTGATCTGATCTTCCATTGTTATGTAATAATTGCTGTACGATTATCCGGTTCAATAATTTTACCTTAATAACATACTATTCTGCAATAAATAGAGAGACTTCAGAGTATCGTATCGATCAAATTAATTCAAAATGAATAAAAAAAATTTTACTTTCTTATTATCATTATTATTATTAAATCTAATCTTTCGTGTCAATGTAATTACAGCGACACAAGATTATGTTCCTACAAATTTTGATACAAATCACTTTCCTAAAAATATTTTGGTCGGATCTAATACTGGTGGGAGAAGTCATCTTAAACCAATGTTAGATATTGCCACTATATTAAGTGAAAGAGGTCATAATGTGAGTATTAAAAATATATGATCTTCAAAATCCGTCCTTCATCTCACTATATTTTATCTTTATACGTAGGTAATATTATTAACAGTAGGAAATTATACGCCATCGTCAGAATATCCAACTATTAAACAAATTTCATTGGGGCCTTCATTTAATATTAAAGATATTAGAAATTTCTCACAACTTGTACATAAAGAATTTGATTTTAAAATGTTGGCAAAATCATTTGAACATAACATAGAATTATACAAAAGCACATTTAACAAATTTAAAGACGTTGCAATTAATAATAATATTGACTTATTTATTTGCTATGTTGTAGTAAATGAAGCTTGCTTAGATGTCGCTCGTACTTTAAAGAAACCTGTTGTTGGATTTATGTCTTTTCTTAATCGTAATTACATATTTTTTTTTTTTTTATAAAAAAAAACAAAAAAAAAAAAAAAGATTAAATTAAAATTACCTTTTATTTTTTTTAGTAATTGATAGTAAACCGTATAAGTCTGATCCAATATACAATTGTAATATTTCATTGGAAAATGAATCATTTATGGAAAGATTTAAGTGTACGGTAATACAACCTCTTCGTATGCTTAGTGCATTATATCCTCACTTAAATCAATTAAATGATTTAAGAAACCAAATGGGTGTCGAACCCGTTTTTGTGGCTGCGAAAAACTTAGCTCAAACTTCTCTAATTTTTGTTGATGCTTTCTTTGGTTTTGAGGTAAAGTAAAATAAACAAAATCAAAAAAAAAAATTTCTTTTATTAAATTAAATTTATTTGAATTCTGACTTTATTTTTTTCATTTAAGTTACCGCAATCTTTACCACCAAATATTCAGGTAATTATTTTTTTTTTTTATTACATACAAGACCATTATAACGTAGGCCAGGTAGAAAGAGCGAGTTTGAAATACGATATATAATAAATCTTCCTTCTTTATTTCAAATTAATAGGAAATTGGACCAATAATGTCAAATGAATACCCACCACTTACACCTGAACTCTCCAATTTTATAAATGGACACGAACGAGTTTTGTATGTAGCCTTTGGTGGTCGCTTTTTCACAACAGTTGAGAATAATAATATAATTTTACAATCCCTTATTGAAGTCATTAATAAGAATATGGTTGATGGTGTAATTTGGGCATTATCTCAGACATCAAATGATGATTTCTCTCCTACATTAAATCTAAATGATGGTTCACAAGTTCAAACTTCTTCAATTCTAAATAACAAACATCCACATATACATATTACAAGTTTTGCACCACAATTTGCTGTACTCAATCATACCAATACGAAATTATACTTTTGTCATGGAGGTGCAGGAAGTACTCATGAATCCCTTTTTACTGGTACTCCCATGTTAGTAATGCCTATGGGTGGTGATCAAATGGGTAATGCCGATAAATTAAAATCAATTGGTGTAGCGTTATCATTAAATAAATTTACTTTAGAAGTTAATGATATTATAAATAAGATAAGTATTTTGCTAAATGATGAGGATGTAAAGAAAAATGTAGAAAGAATGAAACATTTAGCAAAAATTAATAGTAGGAGAAAATATAGAGCTGCGGATTTAATTGAATATACTTTACTTCGTAATGATCTTAATAAAGGTTCTAATCAAGAATTAAAGGAATTGATTCCTGCTGATGCAAGAATGGGATTTATAAGAGGAAATAATTATGATGTTTATGGAACTATATTATTTATCATTCTTGGAATTATTGGATGGATTTTGTGGATTACATTTAAATTAATTAGTTTCATTGTTAGATTAATTTTTCCTTATTCTAATCAAAAACCAAAAAGAGATTAATTTTAAAAAATTTTTTTTTATATATTTTAACATTTTTTTTTAATATACTTTGTATTAGTATCATTATCATTTTTTTTTTTTTTTTTTAAGAATAAAATGTCTTAATTGATAATTAGACGTCCTCTTTTTTTAATAAAATCCAAATCCTTTAGCTACAAAATGTCGTATGTAAAATCACGTGATAATTCGATGGTTATTTTTAAAAAAAATTAGTTAACAAAACATAATAACGTAATATATTTTAAAGTATGAGACGTAAAATGTAAATACTAAGCGGATATTTTTCGGAATAATTTACAAATTGAGAATAAGTTGAAATCTGATTTATCCTAAATCCTAACTATTATCCAATCTAACGCTAATTCTAATCTTAATAACCGCCGACAATTAACCTGCTACCATTTTTCACGTTAGGTAAGTTAAAATAGGTACTTGACAAAGAAAAAAGAAAACCTCCGTCGTTACATTATTATTTAAAAGAAAAATCCATCTATTATTTACACATAACATTTTTTATAAATTAAAGATTAGAAAAATAAAACTATAAAAATTAAATTAATCTGCTGAAATATTTAAAATTTATTTACTTAATTACTTTATTATTATTTAAATTACTAAATGAATTTTTTATAATGAAAAAATCATTTAATAATTAAATTAAAAAGAACATAAAATTAATTTGTCTGGTTCAATTACCATTAATTAATCCGACCAAAATGATTTACTTCAAATGACAGAGAGATTGATAATAATTAATATATTTTAAATTAAATAGAAATTCTTAATTAATGAATTTTTTTTATTAATAAAAAAATGGTAAAAATTTCATATCAATAAAAAAATTATTGATTAACGCAGTATCAACCCACAGTATAAATGGTAACTGTTGCGATAAACACGTGGCACACGTGATCTATAATTTATTGTGCAGGAACCAATCAAGCTATCGACTCAAACGATGAGGGGCGGATAACGGGACATTCGTATAATCAGTCTTGTTCTTCTCTCCGATCTAAAAATAACTAATACTAATCAAATTATTTGATAAAATTCCAGAAAAGCCTAAATCATATTTGGGCATCAAAATTAGTTAAGTATGATAATTAAGATCATATTACAATTTAGAAGTATTGTACAAATTTTCTTCAAGCTAAATAATAGTGATTTAATTAATTTCATACGCTTTACAAATTATTTAATTAATGAAAAGACCTATGCAGATAAATTTTTAATAAAAGGACACAATATATTTTTTCGAATTTTTTTTATATACTGTATATTTGCCTAATATGCGGAAGAGTATGACGTAAGTGATGAATTGAATCTCGATCACGTGAACGCGAAATTTTCGACTGAGCTACCCAACCGCTTTTTTCGGTTTTAATGTTAGAGTTAAATTGATTAGGTTTAAAAATTAAAGTGAATATAATTTCTAGCAACCGTAATAATTGACGCAATTGTAAATCATAAATATTCATCCACGGTCATGAATATCTGGCTTTTCAACGAAAAGATGTTTGCTTTAATAAATAGTCATATAATAATGGATGATTCTAGAAATAAAGACGGGTAATAATATGCTATAAATATTATATGTATTATTTATTGACTTTTTCATATGCGAATTGATTATCAAAATGAAAGTAGTATTATAACCAACCGCAGGAGCAAGCGTTATAGATGAAACAGGGAAGCAATTTATCAGTACACGAAATAGATTTTGATTCTCCGAGAATATTTATGAACTGATGTTACGTAATTTTTAGGTCGTACGAGTGGTCGTACGATTGACCGTATTTGGCTAATCAGCTTGACCGAAATCGACAATCTTTTTTTTTTTTGGCATAAAATGGTATAAATGATTTTCGTATAAAAATTTTTTTTTTTCATTACCATCTATATATATATAATCTAAATTATATAATTATATTATTTGTGTCAATTATAATTCAAGGTGAAAATTTTCTGATTTATTTTGTCTTTTCATCTGTCTTAAATATTTTATATTTGTTGATAATGAAACTTAATTTTTCATTTTTATCTTGTAATTTTCGTATCTATGATATTGTACCATTTACTTTATTACGTTTAACAAAATCGAAATAATCGAAATGCGACCTTAATATAAAAAAAAAAGATAATTAGGATAGCTTACCGAACAAAATGTACAAGGTACATCAATGCAACTTCACGGTCGCAGCATCATTCATATCGGCCAATTTTTGGAATGCTAACCAATTGACCAAATGTGATAGATGCGACATATATTTAGCCAGTGATTTACATGTATCTTAATACCAAAAAAGGAAAGGCGGCAAACCGCAAACGAGGTGTGTCAGGTGCGTCGATTGATTAGCATTGCCCATATACAGTATATGTATGCAGTTAAATGTACGCCAATTTTATAGGCTAATTTTTTATTTTCACAGAGAAAAAATAAAAAAAAAAGTTGATAATGTCGTCCGAAGTAATTGGAAGACTTATATCAGATTTTAATAATTTAAACGAAAAATGCGTTCATTTAGTAGAAGAAAATCAAAATCTTAAGCAACAAAATCAAAATCTTCAACAAGAAATTCAAACTTTAAAAGAAAAACTTCAAGAAAAGGAAAAGCAACTTGAAAAACTTCAAGAAAGAGATAAACAATATGAAAAACTTGAACAACATGTTAAAAATTTAGAAAAACAAAAGAGTGAAGAATTGCAACAACTCCGACAACTTGAAATAATCTCCCAAAATTTACAAAATAATATGGGAATACTTGGTTCAGATAAAGCTAAAAAGAATGACAATACGGATGGTAAACAAAAGAACGATATTAAAATTACTGAAGAAAAAAATAAGTTTTTAACTAATAAAAATGATCAACAAAAAAACCATAATATGGACAAACCACCAACGTTGTCTTCAAATAATAAAGATGTCGAAAATTCTTCTGAATACTTATTGAACCTTTTTAACACAAGTACGTAGTAGTGGTAAACTTTGAATTGTCAATTCGATTAAATATGAAATTTAAATGATTTTGTGTATTTTCAATGTTTAGAAAAAGATACAGAAAATCCCGGACCTTTTTCTAATATTCAAGTCGTGATTGGGATAGACTTTGGATCAATTTCCTCTGCATACTCTATTTACCGTGTTACTAAAGAACCAGAAAAATCCTCAAATTATTTGTGGCAGTCTCAAAACACAGTTCTTAATTATAATAATGGATATAGTGATGTGATGGGTTATGGCAGTATTAATATGTATATCCGTAATGTCGTTGAATTATTCAAATTACACCTGGGAGGCTTGCCAGACAATTTAAAACCAAAACTTTCAGTCGAATATAAAAAGGCTATCGCTGATTTTCTTAAAGGAATTGGAAAGGTATAAGTTAAATTCCAAGTTATATAAGTTATATGTTATTATTATTAATTTTTGAAAAATTTACTTATTTGAATGAAATCTTTAAGGATATTAAAAATGAAATTGCAAGATGGACAAGAGTTAATTACTTTGAAAATGTATTATTAGTTCTTACTATTCCTGCAGATTATTCAGAAAAAGACAAATATATTATGAGAAAATGTACACATAATGCAAAACTCATTAAAAATAAATCTTCACAAAAGTTACAATTCATTACAGAATGTAAGTTTCAAGAAAAAAAAATAAATCATCAAATTAAATTCACCTTTTTTTAATTTTTTTTTTTATTTACAGCTGAAGCTGCAGCAATTTATTGTATGAAAAATGAGTTACAGAAGTATAACTTGTTATCTATAGGAAGTAAGACCATAATTATTTATTTAAACATTTTAAAAAATTTGTTCGATTGATTATCATATAAATTTTTAGAGACTTTTATTATCGTTGACTGCGGTGGTAGTACTACGGATATAACTACTCATAAATTGGTAGAAAATAATCCATTACAAGTTACAGAACTCATTAGAGATTTTTGTGGATGTACATTTATTGATGAAGAATATATTAAGTTATTAAATGAAAAATTTGAGACACGTGCCATAAATCTATTAAAGAAAAATCAGTACGGTCAATTTCGAAATGCAGTTTATGAATTCTTTCAGCACGTAAAGAAACTTTTTACAGGAGATGATACGGAATTTTATTATACGCTAGATGTTGAGGAAAAAATTCCAAACTTACTGCAACATGTCAGTAAAGAAATAAAAGAAATCATGGAAGCAAATAACTGGTTGATTGACATTAAATATGATGACATAAAAAAAATGTTCGATCATGTTATTGATAGAATTATTCGTTTAATATATATACAACTTTCAAATAATAAAGTAACTTGTTCAGCAATGTTTTTAGTTGGAGGATTCAGTGAAAATAATTATTTACAAAGAAGAATTAAACAAGAATTTCATAATACAGTGGAAATTATTTCTGTTATTGATCAACCTAAAGCTACAATTTCACGTGGAGCGGTGGATTATGGATTATTACTTGTAAATTCAAATTTAAATGAATTAGGAAATGAAGTTATTTCTTCAAGTATTCTCAAATACACTTATGGAATTCGATTAATCTCTGATTGGAAAAATGATGACCCTCCTAATAAAAGGATTTCCGACGGAAAAATTACTAAATTTATTTCTTTGGTCAAACGAGGCACTGAGGTTACATCAGATCAGATCTTTACTTTTAATTATAAACCCGAATCAGGTCAAACACACGCAAAATTTGAAATTTACTATACAAATGAAGAACCTGCAGCATACATTGATGAACCGGGAATGAAACTACTCGGAGTATTATATGTTGATCTTCCAGGTAAACTTTAGATATCATACTTCTTTTATTTAAAATGGTTAACTATTAAATATCTATCTCTCATATAATTTAATCATTATAACTAGATGCACATCTTGACAATAGAAGCATTAACTTTGGATTAACTTTTGATCCGAATAAAATCACTGCATTTATAAGGAATGAACTCAATGGACAAAAATTTGTGACTAAGTTTTGCTATCAATAAATCATAAATGAATGATTGTTTCAAAAGTCAAAAGAATTTAAATATATTTTTATATTCAAATAAATTATGACTTAAAGTCTCCAATATTTTCTTTATATAAAAATACTTTATAAAATCTTTATTACTCTCTTAATTATTGGTAATTATTTATTATTATAATGTTATTTGAATATTAATGATCACCATTATAATCAGTCAAGATGATAAACGAATAAAAATAATCCCATCAATATAATAATAATTCAAATAATGGTACTAGAGCTCTAAAAAAGTACTGGTGATTGTCACCTTACCAGAATTAGGATAGAATTTTGGGCGGAATTAAAAACGGCATGAAACTCTGCCCATTGATATTTGCTAATGCTGGCGCGGTGAGAATCACCTGCGGTGAAATTTAGCAATGCCTTTTGGTTTTTTTTAAGCAGATTTTTTTTTTTTGAAAAAAATTTATTTCTTTTCGGTTCTTTTGAACTGAAATAATTTTTTAAAAAAGTTTTTTGAACTAATTATTTTTTTTTTAGAACGACCAAATTTTTTTCTTTTCTTTTTTTTTTTATCCTTTTTTCTTTTTTTACTTTTTTTCCAGTTCTATTGAACCAGATTTTTTTTTATTTTTTTTTTGTTTTTAATTTTTTTTCTTGTTTTCTTTAGGATCATACGGTGTTACGGTAAGTGCCATTTTTTTTTATTTTTAATTTACTAATATTTTTTATTTTTTTATAGATTGGATTTAGCGTTATGCTACGGCACCAAAGCTATTTCACCGTTTATGATGACTAATCAATATTGATTTCCGGCAATATATATATATTTTTATTAAATAGACGCTAATTATCAAATGAAACATATTAAATAAAGCATACTGTTAATAATGTTTGTATAGTGATATTAAAAACAGTATGGAAAAGATAGCAAATTCTAATTTTATATTATTTTAACTCGACATTTTTTCGTATCTTATTTCCACTCGATTTTTTCCTCTCTTGACATGAATAATTTAACTTTATTTTCTAAAAAAAATACAATTAATAATTTGATCCTTTCATTTTCATAATTATAAAGAATCGAAAAGTTTTAAATGTAGCAAGTCTCACTATTTTATCAGCGTTATTGGAGACAAATAATGATCTAAACTCGGTTTTAGGGTAATTTTTATGTATATTTTTCCACATGATATGAAACAAGCTTAATCATGGTCAGTTACATCAATGGCTTTATAATTCGTTGAACTTTTAATGATATTTGGAATTTTTTTTTTTTTTGGTCACAATTGCGTGAAGAAAATTGTGAATTTTAATCTTAAAATTTTAACTAGATCGAATTTTGGTCAATTTATTATTTTTGTCCTTTAATTTAATTCCATATGCTAAAAATTTATGGTTTTTTACTGGATTTGCGTACTACTGTTATACATTGAATATTATACAACACATACTGTACATGGAAAACCATACTCTACGGGCTTAAATAATACCTCTTTCAACTAATTTTTCTGGAGAAAATTCAAAATTCAAAATTAAAAATAACTTGACACGATTGACAAATTTTAAATAATGTTGAAATTTATTGTTGAGATGCGCAACAATACATAATCTTAAAAATTAAAATCACATAAATTAATGACGAATGAAAGTCTAAATACCTTAAGATCAAAAAATAAGAAAGAAGAAAAACAGAAGGAAAAATTTATCAAAAATCTCTTGGCTTAATTTCAACCAATAATTCAGTACAAGCAGTTATAAGTGTAGATTTAGTTTTTAAGGAAGATTCCATATCAACCAAATTAATTTCATATTTTCTATACAATAAAGCCATCAAACAAACTAATTCAACTATTGCCAACTTTCTTCCCAGACAGACTCTTAACCCTCCACCAAACATGATAAATGAATGTTTTTTTTGGCTCAAAACTTTCAGTCACCCATCTATCAGGGTTAAATTTATCAGATTCTTCCCAATAATTTCCATTACTATGAATAGCATCAATATTGACACGAATTATTGTATCAGCTGGCCATTGATAGACTGCTATTTCTTCAGGTCTTTCAAGGCATCTTGCAAATGAAGTTACAACTGGAAAAACGCGAGCTACTTCATTTACAATTACTTTACAGTATTTTAAGTTATGAAAATCATATTCGGTAATTGGACGTGTTTATCCCCTAGGAAAATACCATCAATTTCATCTAACATTTTTTTTTAACATCTGGATTATGCGCAAGATAATAGACAATGAATGAAATCAAATTCGCAGTCTATCGAAATAACAAAAAAATAAATATTAATATAATATCTATATAAATATTTAATAACCATGATGAATATTACATACTGTATCAGTACCATCACCTATTCCATAGTTTCATCACCATTAACATCACGAGTTGTATTCACAGTAATGACCGATGTCAACATATCATTTGGCAAAGGTTTATTTAATGGTGTACTTTCAATTTCTTGTCTACGTTCCTTAATAATACTTTCCATTTGTTAACTCAAAAATTTCGCGTTTTGAATTAACTCATCTGATTTACCCTTAAAAAATGGAATGTAATATCGTAAGAAAGGAGAGAAAAAATGAAAAAATAATAAACCTAAAATATGTTTACGAATTGCATCAACTAATTTTACAGTCTCATCAATTATTGCTTTTGGACGTTCTACTTTTTCATTGTCACTAAGAGTATTAATATATCCCGCCATTGTATAAGAACTTTCACCAGGTAATAGTATCACTTGTAAATTGATTAAGCAAGTCGAGAAATCCAATTGTTTTTTATCTTTCTTTGTTGTTTCTCTGGTAATTCATATTTATTGTGATACAAACTATTACAATATACTTTTTCTTGAACCATACGATAAAAAAATTAATATAAATACAACCATCATTTTTCAAGTCCTAGCTGTATCCCAACTTCAAGAAAAAAAAAATAAGAAGAAATTATTAAATATGATTTCTCAACTATTAAAATTATTCAATAATTTTGATTACCTTTCATTGATAGGTATCGTAGTATTAGCAATAAATGTGGCACAGTATTATTACTCGTGTCAATCCTTTGCCTGGTTCTTTCCCATTCCTACTCGTTGGAAATTTGCCTCAATTAATTTGGCATCGTGGAAATCTCAAAAATTTTTTTGAATATAATTACAAGAACTATGGTGATATATTTGAAGTCCAATTGGGATCACAAATTATAATTCCAAATAGATCAGAATATATTGAAAAGATTTTATCAGCTTCAACAAAAAATACATATATTAAAAGAATTGCTGATTCTGATGCTTCAAGGATTTCAAGAATTTAGGTTTATGGAAAAGGAATAAGTCTAAATCAAGATTATCAATCATGAAGATATAATCGTCATTTTTTTACACAAGTTATCTTATCACCAAAATTTGCTCAAGAAGCTATTTATTGGACAAACAAACTTTTCAATGAATTGAAAAGTTATCGGGATAAATTATATCTTAAAGAATTTTAACCGAGTTTTTGCTTAATTATCATAGAGTAAAAAACAGACAATTGTTTTTTCCTATTTGGTAATCTGCTGTACTTTCTAAAATATAGGGTTACAATTTTTTTTTATATTTTTTAAAATAAAGTGACCCATAGACTCCCAGTCAAATGATCATCAAAACACTTGCAAAGTATACTCTTTTTTGGTTGTGATCTATGCAAAAACTTAGTCCGTGAATTTAATATCAGATTTTAGATTATAGATTTAGGAATAAGAATAATGAATCCTAAATCTAAGAGTAACGCCCATCCACCCTCCTTATGAATAGACGGACTTCATATATTTTTTTTTATAAAAAAAATTTTATAAATAAACAAATTTATGTATCACTCAACATATTACGCAATATTTATTACACAATATAAAAAATAGAGCTCCGCGCAGATAAGGGTCAATTCGGGTGATCCATCGGGTTGACCTAAAATATTCGGGTCAGGTCATCAAATTCATGACCCGGTATTAAGTTGGGTTATAGGTTTGACCTGACCTGCCCTATAAGAAACATGTATACGGTTTTTACACTGTATATACGTATCTTTGATACAGTTCGCAATTTTACATACTGTATATCAGTATAATGTATACTGTTTGCAAAATATGTTTAATAAAAAATACAATAAAGTATACGGTAAATATACTGTGTGATATGGTATATTAAATTTATACGTTTATAACGTACATTATGTCTACTGTATATCAGTATTTTATATACTGTTTGCAAAAATATTGT
>JADRCO010002858.1:0-11973 GCA_021464525.1 Rhizophagus sp. LPA8_4_AMF
TATATCAAGGAAATCACGTGATAATAACCCAAATTTTGGCCAGAATTAAGATGTTTTTAGCATCAATTAATGGTTCTAATTCCGTTAGACTGTAATTGGTTACATTTCATATTGGATTAATCGTTGCAAAAAAAAAAAAAAAAATCGTTATTTGTTACTAAAGCAATTAAACAATTAACAGAATTGATTTTCAATATAGTAATGATTGAAAGGTGGACTATCAAAAATTAAAGGATTGCGAGTGAAAATAGAAATTATATTGTAGAGGGAGAAGATAAGTCAATAAGGTTGGACGTAAGTATGCGAATAATAATAAATCATAAGGATTTTTATTGTTTATAGCAAAATTTCATCACTTTAAAGCAAAATAATTGAAGTTTATAAAGTAATATAAAAGTATAGTGTAATATGTTTTTTTTGAAAAACAACGTAGGGTGGATTCACAAATTCAATCGGATTGGATTAGATTGGATTTACTGGCCCTATTCTATAATCAATTCGTGTTCATAAATAATTAGGTTGGATTATGGATTTTGTATTACATTATTGTTAAGACTACAACGAAAGGATTTAATAGTAAAATCCAATCCAAAACAATTTTTAATTGTGAATATGGATCGGATTCTCAACCTAATTCAAACGAATTTGTATATATTTGGATTTCAAATTGAATAAAATTCCGCAAAAGAAATTTTTTTTTTTGCAAAATCGTAAATAGGACACCCTGTTACATATCAGTATTACACAGATATTAAGTCGGATACAGAAAGATTCAATGTAGCGAGACGACCCAAAAAAAAATAAATGTCATGCATGTTAAAATATTGGATATTTTACGGATTTATGATATACAAGGTTATAATATTTATTTATTAAATATAACCGTTAAAAACTCTTATAATAATTTATAGTTACGATCCAAACTAATTTTTTTTTATTTTTAATGATAAAATACTTTGCAATAATATAAATAATATAATAAATAAACATGTAAATAAATATTTTTTTTTAAATTTTATATTTTTGTTGATATTTATGTTCTGAAAAATGAATCAAAATAAAAGCTAATAAGTTCATTCTTATTCTTTCACTTAAAATTTAAATAATTAATTGTCTGTTGATCCATACTTTTTATTGGAACCATCCATCCTTTGTGCAGCTTGATAAGATGAAGATTCAGCCCTACCATCGGTAAGATCTTCCCTTGATAATAACTTTTGTTCATCAAGAATAATCTATAAAGAAAAGTTAATTTTACTTATGTAATACATTGTAATACATAAACAACAAATCCAAATTTAAATATAACTTACATCAGCAGTCCATAATGCGGCGCCTACAACATTTGTCCAAATGAATACGAAATTTGCAATTGGTACTAATTCAAGAGCTACAGCAACGAATCCAAACATTGAATAATCCCCACGGTTCTTCCAGGCAAATTTAAGAGATTGTTTGACTGACCATTCTTTAATCTCTACGTGATAATGTATATGATGTCCCCATGCCATTACCCATCCATTAATGTAGCAATAAATTAGTGTACCAAAGAGAGGAATTGCGTGTAAAGGCATGGTAATTATAAGCGCAATAATCTAATAATAATAATAATAATAATAATAATAATAATAATAATAATAAATCAGTATAAGAGATTTCTTTAAAAACAACAATAAATAAAATTATTTCTATTTACCTGAACAACAACAATAGTATATATTGTGGCAATTACTGAACAAAAACCACGACAACAGCCTGTCATTTCTGAAGTAGGTTTTTGTTTTTCAAGTACATGACCTAAACCCTTTAATTTTAAAACTTCATCAAATAAAGCATCTTGCCATATTGGTGTTATTATTAAATAAAATATTATAGTAATAACTCCTGCTTCTAATAAACAAAATATAACAGACACTGTCCAAGCAAGCCATACTGGGCAACCAGCAACAATAAGTGCATTAGCTTGAAGTGATAATAAGAAACCAAAAGTTAAAAATATAGCAAGTAAAGCTACAACTAATGTTAAAAATAAGACACAAATAATTCTTCGGACCAAAATCCAATTTGAAAGAAAGAAAAATATCCCCTTAATTGGGTAAGTTGAAGGTGAAGCTGACATTTTGAAAAAGCAGAGAGAATTTTGAATCAGGATTACTCAGAAGACGATAATTAAAAGGAGGTATCATGTGTATCATGTGATATACGGTACAACACTAGAAAGACGTCATTTACGGTAATTTTGCAGCCCCATATGTTCGCAATTCATTTTAGGAGACATAAAATTATAAGCATAATTCTGGTAGGGATTAAATTTTATTAATTGGGAAACCTCTCTAAGCCACTTAAAATTAAGCCACTGTACGATCAAAATGAACAGGACTATAGAAATATAGAACAATTCAAATTCCATTTTTCTTTAAAAGAAGATAATATCAAATTGACATTTCGCCGTTCCACGACGATTATTACCGCTCTTTGAGAAATCGCAAAAAAAAAAAAATTTGCAACATGTGATATATTATATAGACGCGGGGGTTATTTTAAGATCAAATAGTTATGCGTGATGACATCAAATGTATGAAAAGTATGAAGGAAAACACAATATCGTGATCATCTAATTCTTATCTTATCATACGATTTTGAAAGGTTCCCATTAAATTCTTATTTTTGCTAAAGGATTTACGTACAAAATACACGTGACAAATGAAATAAAAAAATTCTTACTTTTTATGTAACTTTATTAATTTTCTAGTTAGATCATAAAGCCACTTTACTAAATTTAATTTCTTTTTTTGTATTTAAACAATTTCTATTCGTCACGTGTTAATGCATATAAAATGGGATCTACAGTATTTTTATACATATACACGAGACTAATTGTTTTTTATCTACATTGTTGATATGTATAGGAGATGCTGACCAAGAATTAAATGAACTGACTAGAAATTATCAAATATATTAGATATAATTAGAATCCAATGGTGCATAATAATATAATATAACTAGATTGTCAGAAATTAACTAAATTTTCGGCTTTTTCCTAGTTAGTTTACTTGTATGACATATATGACATATATGACATATATGACGCACTGAAACGACCGATGGCGTTTATGTCTCAATTTTTGTTATTTGACATCGACGTACCGATATATCGGACATTAAACCTCTTGCTGCGGATAATCCTAAAGCATATAACAAATATCCGCCATCTATCTAAATTAGATAATTAAATTACATAAAAAGATTTCATCAAAAATTACCAATTTCTTGAAAAAAATAATTTGACACGAATTATAATAGGCAAAAATCCTAAGCTTGTGTAAAGGGTCTTGTTTGGTCGGCTGACTTTGAGCGACAAGGCTTCGGCGCACTTAGCCGTAAAAGTATCATTGACATTTGAAGTTTTATAAACAAATAATTAAAAAAATTTTTTTTTATGTACTCCTTGAAAGGTTAAGTAGGTTGTGGAGTATTCGTGTGACATTTTGTTCCAAATCTGATTTTTCAGCTGAAAATTTACATATAGCAATATGTAGTATTACAATTAACACGTCAGGTGGACAATAAGGCGTTGTATTTCTTCGCTACCCTCTTTGTTATCACATAAAGTAAATCACAAATATAAAAAAATAAAACAAGTCGTTTTTGTTTTTTCTTTTAAATTCTCGAATTTATAATGATTATTAATTAACAGATAGAAAATATAAATAATTGTGAAATATGCAGCTTAATAATGAAATAAATTTTGAAATACTTTCTTACAATGGATATTTAGCGCGCAGATTGATTGATATCTAAATTTCATCTTATCTAAGGTTTTTTTTCGTAATCATAAGCAAGATCATGTTTCTAGTTTAGGGAAAGTAGAATTTTGGATTTATTTATCAACAGATAATCAAAGTTGATGTGATAATAAAGTAAAGTTCTAAGTTACGGAAAATTTCTTGTGACGTTAAAAAGTTGGTGTGACAATGACGCATTAACCTTGTACATAATGTGTCACCGCATCCATAGTAACAAATATAACTAATAAAAATCGAGTAAACTTAATTTCAATGTATGATGTATGATGCATTGACACTTGTACTATTTATAGGCTTAATTTCATTATTAATTTTTTCATTTAAATATATTTTATATAAAAAATTTTTCATTTAAATACATTTTTAAATACAAAAAAAATTGTAAATTCCGTATTTTCAATTATTTTATTTTAAATTTTTTTTTTTTACATAATTAAAACATTAGCTTTAAAAAAATCTTGTTTCTGTTGTCATCCACTGCACAAAAAAAAAAGAAAAAAAAAAGAATTTCACTGGTTTCTTGTCTTTTCTCTTTATTTATATAAAATACATCCTTTCCGTCTCCATTTTTTTCTCTCTGTCTTTGTTTGTGACCATAAGATCTAAATTTCCTACTCTTTATCATCATTTCCTTTATATATTACATTACATCATTTATTATAATACATATATATATATAAGTAAATAAATATATATATATATATATACATATTAACTTCTTTTTATGATAATGAGTCATTTGCTTCAAGAAAAAATTATCCAATTCAATGTATTATTTAAGGAATCTGAAACTGTAATTGATGACTTACAAACTGCTCTTGCTGATTTAATTCCGGAACTTCAACAAGAATTTGGCTTAGATTTTGTTCAAGTTGAACGTATCAGGCAATATCTCGATGACAGAGGTATACATTGATTTTTTTTATTGATATATTTATCGATCGTATAATTAAATTTATTTATTCCTTACAATTTAGGAACTCTTTTTCGTTTCCTCAGGCGAGCTGGATTCGATTTTGATGTAGCCTTGAGAGCTCTCATCTCTGATTTAAGATGGCGTATAGAAAATAATGTTGATTCCATCACTCTCGCCGACGTTCATCCATTATTCATTGAAAAAGGACTATTTTTTTTCCATAAAACTGATAAATTTGGTCGTCCTTGCGCGGTAGTCAATTTGCGTGAATACAAACGTGAGGATGGATCGCCTACTATTGATGAAGTGAAAAAATTCATTATTTATAATGCTGAAGTAGCCAGAAGATTGTTATTAGACAAAACTATGAATTCAAGAGATGGACCGGTTCTGCAATACGCCATCCTGTTGGATTTGAAAGGAGCTGGTGTTTCCACTCTGGTAAATTCCTCATATTTCCTCGATGAAATTTTGATCGACATACTTATTTTTTTAATATTTAGGATATGGAATTGGTCCCATTTACGATCGACATTATGAGGCACCATTTTCCTGGTTCCGCTGGCGCAAGTATGTATTTTACGGAATTTTTAACAATTTGGATAATCGGATATTTATTCATAATATTGGCGATCTTCTATATTTAATAGTATTCGTCTTGAATTATGGATGGATGTACTCTGGCATTTGGCAAATTTTAAAACGTATTCTTCCAGAAGAATCCTTAAACCGAATCTTTTTTCCTTCAGAAAAAGAACTCTGGAACTATTTTGATGAAGAAAATGTACTTACAGGTATGTTACTATTATGTTTATTATACCGCGTTTCGGACGATTGTTTTATCTTATAGAAATTTAATACAAAAAAAAATATTTTTTTTTTTTTTTTTTAGAACAAGGAGGAAAGGATACTTACGAATATGATGCTGATACTTGTGAGGCATACCAAATTTATGGAAATCCGTCCCCTATTTTGAAATTACCGAAACCCCTGAGCAGAGCAACATCGTATGATTCCTTGAGTTCAATACATGATATATTCTACTCTGCCCACAATACCCCATTCCACAGTCGGCCGTCTACTCCTTTTTTTAGCAGACCAGCAACTCCAATTTCCAGCCGGCCCTCTACCCCATACCCGAGCCGACCTGCATCGCCCGGTTTGGATCACGTGGTTGTACCGAACTGGTTAAAAATGACTCCACGTTCACGCCATAATCCTTTCCATATAACCCCTATCGACAATAATATTAATAAAAACAATAATGTTATTATATCTCCAAATCCTTTAAAACCAATGTCTATCTCAGCTTCTCCAATGGCATCTCCTAATCTTGCTTTCCATCAGGAAGAGCCCGCATTAACGTCGCATAAATCTATGACACTTATAAATAACATATCCACTGAAAATAAAGACAACAATGATCATCATGATCATCATGATAACCTTAATAACCATATTCACCACTACCATCATAATCACCATTACCATCATAATTACCATAACCATCATAGTCACCATAATCAACATGTTGGACAACCATTACATCATCATCATATCCCAGTTGCACGCGGATCGAGATTAAAATTATATTTTACAAGATTATTTAGAAAATTTATTGCACGAAGCAGAGTATCAGGATTTTTATATTATCTAGTAATGGTGGTTTTATTCCGCGGTGGCTTAATGAATGAATTCTTGAAATTAGTTACACAGCAAGTAAGCATGCAATTGGGCTGGAGTGCAAGCACCACTACAGCATTAACAACTGCAGTTCTATCAACTGCACTGAGTGGACGAGCGGGTAACCGCTTGTTACGTAACTGATGAATTGTAATGTATTCAATATGAAAGGACTTTAGGAGATGTATTTATTTATTTTAACATTTTTCACGATTGAAAATTTCAGAATTAAGCAATTACATGATATTTGGAATTGAAAGAAAGTTTGGAATTTGTCTAAGTGAGAAAGAAATATGATGAATTAAATATTATCAGCAAAATTTGCAACGTTGCATTCTATGATTATTAATTATCTATATGGATTAGCTTACAACCAAGAACTGACAATTTTATAAAAAATACATAAAGAAATACAAATATAGACAAAAAAATTGTAAACAAATCTAATATAAATATAGCATTTAAAGACTTTTTTTTTTAAAAAAAAAAATTAAATTACTTATATAGCAATAATTAAAAATTGTCAGAAAAGTACAGTATAATAATAATATAGCATTTCTCCTTTATTAACTGATAAATTTTACATGTAATATATAGTCTTTTGAAATAAAGGAAAAAACTTACTAAGTTTATCATAATAATCGGTATCATTTAACAATTATTGTTTATGATACCCGATTTTTTATAATAATAAATTTATGAAACAAAAAAAAAAAAAATGCTTTCATTATGAAGTGAATAGTCACGAATTTTTCTGAGAATATAATTTGAATTTTTCTCGCTCTATTTAAGAATTTTTGATCGCAACAATGGCATTTTAAATAATTTAAAAAGATTTCATTTCATTATTGATTTCATAATAATCGAAATCTGTCGCCAAAAAATGTGTTATCCAAGGCTAAAAAAAAGTTGTTCATTATATGACTAATTTTCGTAAATTAATAAAGGTAAATCTATTGAAAAAAGTGAAAAAAGAACTTCGTATATATTTAGTATACTGTGGCCAGTCGATGGACCACTCAAGAGAAATTTCTTCATAAATATCATAAATATTCATGCGAATTTTAAAGAATTATTAATGAACGAAATTAATTCGACTTGCATGGTTAATTGAGTTTTAGATTGAGATGAATTTGTCACTAAGAGAAGTGTAAAAATATAATGTTATATTACTAATCATGATCGCAATAAATAACGGACATAATAATTATATAAGCTCAGATTAATTAAGCTATTTCTTGGCGTTCCCATCTAAAATTTTCCCTCTTTTTTTTTTGCTTGCAATTTGTTAAGATAATGCCACCTCAACCGTTACAACACGCCCGTTTGACAGAAAATAATTTAAAAGAATATACAAAGTCCTTCGTGGATAGGATTGCCCTTCAAGAACAATTTATTTTAGACTATGTTTTGGAACAGCAAATAATAAATAATGAAAAATCGCAAAAATCAGAAAAAGGTACTTTCTATTTTTATTATTTATACACATTATTATTCCTCTTAATCGATTTAAATTGTAATTAAATAGAATATTCGCTGTCTTCAGATTCGGAAAAAAGCAAAATTACATCATCAGGTCATTCCCGATATTCCATTGAACATGATCTACCATCGATAAAAGGTTCGCTCCTTATATCGAGAAATCAATTGCGAAAATCAAAGCTATCTGAAATTAAAGAATCCGAACCACAGAATAATAAAAAGATATTCTCTAAAAAGGAACAAATTGGGAGTACGTTATTATTGGAAGAACGCCGGGATAAACCTTTGAAGGATAAGTCTCTCAATATTGACCATAGCAATCAAAAAAACCGTAAGTCCTCTAAAAAGGAAAAGAATATCCCAAAGGCGAATCGTCGCAAAAGTTGTAAAAGAGTTGATTCTTTGCTTGCTAGCTCACAAATAATGCAGGTTCGAATACATGAAATATATGACTTATTTATAAAAATACTACGAATTTACATATCATTATATATTTTATTGAACCAGCAGAATTGGTCTTCGGATAAACTTGGAACAAATCGCGTAACTGTAATTACATTGATAATGACTTCTAAATTCGCTATATAAAAATTTCTTTTCATTTGACATTTTATTATATACAACTTTTCAGCTCCGCTCGGATAATAAAGCCGGACTTGGGATATTTAATAAAGGAAAGGCATCGGAAAAAATAAAGACCAAAGGAGGTAATTTAGAATAATTATTCTTCCCTTTTAATGTAAACAAATAAGGCGGTATCTTTTGTTAATTCGCTTATAGTTCCAGATTTGGTATTCTCTGAAATCGATTTTCTTAATTCGAACCCGTCCCGTAAACGAAGAAATCAAAATGAGGATGATTCAGGCAAAAAAAACAGTTCTCGTCGCAAAAGTGATCTACCAATAAAGCTTCGTAAATGTGAGCAAGACAAGACTCGAAATTCGTTACAAGATACGGATGAAACTGATGAAACTTCATCTGTGTACGATTCCGCCTGTTGCAAGGATTACAATACTTCAGCGAAAAAAAAGGTATTTTATTTATTTAAAAGTATTAAAAGTATTTCATTACTAATTTATCCTATAAAGAAAAAAGAGAACCCGCATTCAATGAAGAATTTATCGGAAAAACGAAAAAAGATATCAAACAATAAACATTATAATAAGCCAAACAAATCAAAACAGCCACGAATAATTCGCGTAGAGTCAAAGGTAGCTTCTTTGTCAGAACCATCTCACGATTTATTGGACGAAAAGAGCATATCTTCAAATAATTGTAGCAACGCGTCATATAGTCTATCTAATAAGAAAACCATTTATTCACCAGAATACAACCGTGTTGATAAAATGTCCGAACTGCAAGACGAACAAAATATTATGTCTTTACATTTTATTAATGAACAAAAAAAAGAGTCATCTAAATATACTTCTTCACACAGCGATATACATTCTTTGTCCAATAATAATGGATGTGCAAATAGTCCTGAATCATTTCAAAAACGGCGCTCTCGAAAAGACAAGCTAGTTACATCATCTTACTTTGCTAGTAATCAAATAAAATATAATCAGACTGAACGAGAAGATAATCCCTTTCTAAATCAAAATGTCGAATCTTCACCAAAGCCCTGTTCACCGGTTGTTGACACAAATAAACAAGGTATTCATCAAAAAGATTCTAAAGTTGAGGAAACTACGCCTAAACATAAATATGAATCATTATCTGTGCAAGAAAAGATGACAAACGATAATATGGAATTGGATAATGATTCAAAACGACTGCCAGTTAATGGAAGTATAAAAAAATTTCAAAATAATCGTGCAATATCTTCAGAAGAAAATGATAACAATCTTTGTAATGAGAGAATGGACATACATTTTGATCCAACTTGGATTAAACAAAAATCATTACTTTCGTCACAGCCGCAAAATCAACAAAATCAAAAAATATCTACTTCAGATAACAAAATTACAGCATATCAAAGTCATCGACTTTCACATGCAGTTATTGCTGAAGGTGCAAAGATTGGACAATCATGTAAGCTTGCGAAAGAAGACTGTGACAGCATCAACAATATTAATACCGAATTTGGAAATAATGGAATTGTAAAGAACGATGAAAAGATTCGTCAAGAAATATTCGTAGAGAATACTAATCTGGAACATATGAATGTTAATCTCTTCAATTCCGAAGATGCAATTCAAAGTAATTGTCAAGAATTCATCAGTAATGTAAATAATCGTTTCAACATGTGTCACGAAGATTGTAACCAAATTATATTTAGTGATTTGAATGGATTTCAAGACAATAATCAATCTCTCTATAAAAGTCATTACGAAAGTAGTAATGAACTAACGTTCGGAGGTATAGATGATGAATTTTTTGCTCAAGAATTTGCGGTTGATAATCAAAATTTTCAAGATTCTAATCTTTATTCGACGTTAGAAAAGAATTTACCTTTTGAAGAAAATCAACATTGGATTCAATCTCATATTGAACAAAACTTAATACCACAAACACCATCATTGATTCAAAATCAGTTTCTATGGCCTATAAATAATAAATCATCGAATTTGATTAATAAAGAAGTAACACAAGCATCTGAGGTTCAGAATAACAACCAATCTTGGGAAGATAGAATTGATGATTATAATTCGCAGTATATTACTGCGGAATCTCTAGTATGTGGCCATGATGACGATCCAATTGAAAGCGAAACTGATAATGGAATAGCTCGCTTTGTCTGGAAGAAACATCGATTACATTGATTAATTTTTAGATTAATTATATTAATTAAATAAATCTTTGATAGTTCGAAATAATATTTTGGCGCGTAAACTGGTAGTTCGACTCCACAAAAATTCTTAATAGGGCTGAAGAATAAATCAATATTATCCTTTATCCATGCTTGGTTTTATTACAGTATATCAAGGAATAATAAAAAATTATTTTTTACGTCGTTTATTTTAAGAAAATTAACGTGAAAATGTGAATAATGTTGGTAAGATAAAGCACAAAGCACAATGTTCTGTTTCGATGAACAAACAAATTGATTTTGGGTTAGCATCTTTTCACTCTCGTCCGAAACGATAAAGAAGCAAAACGTTAAAGGCGATATTAATATAGCAAATTCAGATTTAAATGTCAGTATTTTAGACCTCTAATTCCTTAATTAAACAAGGGGTTTGAATGAATAATTACCTGAAACTAATTGTTGGTATTGTAATAATTTGAAATTTGAAATTAAAACTCGAATTCGTGTGGTAACTGATAGCTATTCATTAATTAATACTATTTTTTAAAAGCTTTTTCTTAACTTAAAATCTATAATGAATCGTTTAAAAAATTTCTTAGAACTGCATCAGTTAATTCATCCAATAAAGTATTAAATATCATCGATTGAAGAATTTTCAAGATTTTTTGTTACTAGTCAAAATTCCAGGTATACCTGTTATACCTATTAAGATTCCGCATAAAATACATAGTCCGGTTGCATTTATCCTGGTATCTTGCTAATCAAACACCGCTTCATATTTATGTATTAATTAAACAATAAAATATCCAACAGTTCTAAATAGTATTGGGGAACTAATTAGATTTGAGAATAACTATATTTAACCGGGAGGAAAATTAACCGATGGGCAGAATTACATAATTCTTAGCCAAGCTTCAAAACTGAATTGTACCAGAATTAACGTAATTCCTTTTGTTTCAATTGCTTGAACAATAAGTTTCAATCCAGATTTTCTTAATAACTTTGCATATAATTATACTAAAGTAATAGGATATTATTTTCCAAAAATTAGCATAATAAAAAATTTTTTTTTTTTAATTATAAATAAACAAATAAATTTTGTATGTTTATACACTTACCTGAACATAATGGAGACAAACTAACCATATAAATTACTTGGTTAAATTTAGTTAAATCTTTTGCACCTAATTTATACATTTGAAATAAAGGATCTAATATTGCATCTAATATTGCATGAAGCGCCATACTGATCAAAAGTCCGGGATTAAACCCTGGATTAAATCCCGGATTTATCTGGGGTGAAAATGGATTTATCCATATTTCCCCCTGGATAT
>JADRCO010002859.1:0-11960 GCA_021464525.1 Rhizophagus sp. LPA8_4_AMF
TCATAAAATTTTAAAAAGTAGTTAGCTTTTCAAAATCATCAATTTTATTTGATGAGTCTAGGTGTTATGCACCATAATAAATATTACTATTATTAGAACTCTTTCTGGTCATGTTCATGACCATTTTTTTACTAATATTTTTTCATTAGAAATTTTATTTTTCTTTATTTCTCTTTAGTTTCTTTATAATAAATACACTTTAAGCTTTTTATATATATTATTTTCTATTATTTTATTTACTTTAAAAATACACTTCAAGGTTTTTACCCTCAGAAGGTCTTAATAAACTGTCAGACAATTTTATTTCAGGTTTGCAAGTACCCTCTAACAATAAGTTATTTTTCTAAGTAAATACAATATGGAGTACTGTAGTTCTCAAGTTTAAAGACCTTACTGGATATACGAAATACTATAGAAAGAGTTCAAGAAGTCGACTTTCTTCAACTCCTAAATACAATAAGTGACTACACTAACAGTCGTACACGTTATCACCTTTTAGTTAAATAGTTAGATAAAGCTACCTACAAACAATTTTTTTAAACACGTAATTATCGACTTTGAAAGATTTTTGAATATTTTTTGTCTTTACTACCTTCCTTTCTGCTTTTTTTTATTTTTCTCTTCCATTCTTTTTTTCTAAAAGGATTTGTTTACTCAGTTGGCCTTATTCAAAAAGCCATATTACATTACAAACTAAGCTTTCTTCTGATTTTGACGTAAACATGTTTTTGGCACATGTTATTACAAATAAAGATAATTCTTACATACGAAATTAACAGATTAACAAATCATGTGATGTGTATAACCTTTACTCTTTTTTGGATTTTAACTTTTTTTGATTTAATATTTGACTATAAATCTGTTCAAAGGCAAATAGAACGCTATATATTAGTACCTTTAAATTTAACTACTGGATGGATTTATACCTCATATTTGGATAGTTCTTTACATCATGATAGAAGAAGAACAGAGATAAAGAATTACACTTTTTTGTATTGCTGATTCTAATTTAGTTTTATTTTTCCTTTTTGTGCTTTATATAGATTTTATTTTTTCTTTTTTTGTTATTTTTTCTTTTTCTATTTTTGTTTTTTTTCTTTTTTTATTTCCTTTATATTAGAATTTTCTTGGATACGTTTGTTTTATCTTTTCATTGTCTTAGTTTGAAAAGTGTGAAGCTCTTATTTTCTTAAATATGTAATCTTGGTGAGAGTCCTATCTGTAATAACTGATACTATACTTATGGATGGATTTAATAAGCCTACTATATACATCAGTAAAAGAATTAACGATATTACCACATATTGGACTGAAGAATTCTTCTTCAAAAATTGGAAAAATCTTAAGTTTGTTAGATTTATTTTATTGAAATGAATATTTTGATATCTATTTTATTTCTATAGATGCAATATTGAATATTGACTAAAATATTTTTATTTTTATAATTTTTATTATATAAAATTTGAGTTATCTTAATATTACTTAAGAACTTAAATACTATAGATTGCAAAATATAATATTTTGTTAAATTTTCATAGTTTTTTTTAGATATTAAACAGTTGGATTAAATTTTAAATACAAATAAACAAATTATTAAAAAAAGTAATAAAGAGTTTAAAAATATTTCTATTAAGAGTATTGCTAATTTTATCTAAGGAGAATATTAACTGGAAAAGGAATTACATTAATTCTGATACGATTCTAATTTCCCTTTTTAGTTAAATGAAGTTATTTTTTTTATTAATATAAAGATACAAATAATATTTTAAAAGTTAAATTAATACATTTAAAGTAAAAGCTTCATTATACAGTAACATTTTTATAATATATATTATTTATATATATATATTTAAAGAAGAAAAATAATTAATAGAAAAATAGATAATTAAAAATCTGATAAAACTTTTAAATTTATTTTTTTTATTTATTAAATTCACAGTACTTTTTTAATACATTTTAAATCTAGAATATATAATTAATACAAATTTTCTAATAAAATTAAAAGTAATTAAATAGCTAGTATTGATGATTGGTTAACATTATAATAGTTATATAAATGTATTTATAAAAGATGGTTCAATATTTCTGGAATTCAGAATTGCTTGTATGCTTAGTTCTAAGTTCTTATAGCATGGAGTACTTTACATTTAATAAAATTTATCAAATATTATTTTAATATATGGCATAGTTATCATAGAGAATGTTTAAGCATATTTAATAAAAAATATAAATATTGTTTTAGCTATTTGTAAAAGTATTAAAACAAATGATACTAGTTTAAATAAAAGATAAGTCATTAAAGGATGATAAAAGATTAGAAATTACAAAAAATAAAAAAGATAATGATTGTATATAAATAATAGATAAACAATTTATTAAATTGTTACATCAAATTGTTGTATAGCTGTTTTTGTAGTCTTTCAATAGTAAAGCGGGCGCATCACGTTATCACGCATACGGTATTAAGTATTTGGTACAACACGTTTCTGACACGAAAATTCGAGCTTTTAAATTTCTAAATTATATCATGTCAACGTCTAAAGAACAAAGCGAAAAGGTATGAGCTGATTAAACAAATAAGCTTACTGATTTTCTGCTGAACAATTCGATAACCTGCCTTTTTTTTACTCGTGTTAAAAAAGATTCATGAATATTTCAATAGCGCGTCTAAATTTTTTGATTACCTAAACGAGTACAATGCGAACCTTTTGATCAGAGAATAGGGCTTTACCTTATTCTTCGAAGTAATTGCTAATAATGAAACGGGTAAAAGGCGCGAACGAGCACAGATTCTACTTGACAGATATAAAGAGGCAAACTTAGAGCTTTTTTAAATTAAAAATAAAGGATTTGGTGGCGTGGCAGGATCTAGAAGGTTTCTGACATTCAAGTCTAGAAAACTAATGTAGGGTCCAGGTGATCTAGAAGGTTGTCTGACGTTTAAGGCTAAAAGCTTGGCCCCACAGGGTAGAAGGTTGCCTGACGTTCAAGGCTAAAAGCTGACCTGATGAGATGGAGAATCGAGATGATGTTAGTTAAAATAATTACTGATCCCGCACCTTCCTTCTTAGGGTGATCGGCCAGATTATAGAAAGTGGGAGAAAAATCATGCTCCGTCGATCGAAGTTGGTGAAACACCGGTTCACGTTCACCGTCCAACAGTTGCAGAAATTGGGACCATAAATGGGGATACTGAAGCTATTAATAACAGCGGAATCATAATGCTGGAATTTTACCTGGGGAGTTGTATCGGAAAAGTGAAAATCAAGCAAATCTTATAAGAAATCCAAGAAGGTAACTAATATCAGCGTAGTTCATTAATTTGAAACAATTACTGAACTTTTTTGTAATTTTGATTTAGCTGAAAAAGAATCCACCCGTTTCGCCAATAATAATGTTGAAACTCACGAAATCGAAATCGAAGATAATAATGAAACCGAAGATGAGCAAGAAGTCAATGAATTTAACGATTTCGATCTTACCTACTAGGATCTAAACAGACCAAAAATGTGGACCCTCGAATCCTCTGGCCGTATTGTAGAGGAGGTTATTTATGAATATGCGCGTACCTTAAGTCATGAATCTTGATTGCATTCTTTTATTAGTAATGACGTTGATAAGAAAACAAAATCGTTATTTCGAAAAGAAATGTGGGAATAAATATTCTCTGCAAACTTAAAAGGAACGCTAAAATTGACAAACCAATTATTGATTTTATGAAATAATATTAAGTAACTAACTTATCCTTATTTCGAAACATCATTTTTGATCCATTCTTACCTACAATACTTCATACTCCAATGAAGAACATTCTGACTTAAATTATGTTAATCACGCATACCGGGCTATGCATACTCTTTGGGAAAGAAATGGCTATTTCACATTGAACCCATCATCAAGGTTGGAAGGGTAGTACCAACACAATATATGGAGTCCTATCATTGGCCCAGTATTTCGTAATTCAGAGGTTGATCTGATACGTGGGGAAGATATGAGTACAGCATCCAGTAATAGAAAAACGGCAGTGATGATGATACAAATTGTGAGGAAGATCGTAAGAATATTGGAAGGAAAGATCTTTAGACTGAATGAAGATAGGCTAGAATTTGGGCGGGGAAGGAAAAAAAGGAGAAAATATATTACTGACAGCTTGAAACTGAAGAGAAAGCTTGCAACAAAATGCGAGAATGATGTAGAAAATTACGGACCGTTGGAATATTGCATAGCACCAATCGATTTCAACTCCTTACTATGGATATTCCAAGGGGGTAACGTTTTGACTTTCACGTAGTTGCCAGTCGCATAAATGATCCACCATTAGCATTTGTTCAAAGACATATTAAGAGCGAAAGCAATGGTTACGCAGACATTAGAATTGGTGCAAGAAAAGATCTAATCTTGACGATCTTTATGATGATGATGAAGTTAATGGATCAGAACGATGGATTCCTTCTCCAACAATTACTTTAAATAAACTTACAAGAACTCCAGAAAAAAGCGTGCTATAAAAATCAGAATAGCTAACAGTTTAATTGTTTAGTGCACACTTAATCGCAATAACCTTCAGAAAAATTAGTATTTCTTACACGTAAGCATTTGTATATCTGCCCACATCGGGCTTTATTCTTTTAGCTGTATATTCTACATGCGTTAATGATCACTGCTAAATATAATATAAATTATTTGATAAACGTTTTATGTTTAACGTTCAGATTACGCCCTTGTGACATGTGTATCCATTAGAAAAGTTAGTATTTCCGCCCCTTCAATCGGAGGTTCAGGGTGAAAAGGTTAATTTTTGAGAATCTATAAACTGTTGATGTGAATAGATTTTTTACTCCGCACTTCATTTTTGCCTTTGAATGGAATGAAAAGGCGGGCATTATGCATGCCATACCGTGGCCCGCAAAATACGGTAATAAAAATATGGTATGTAGGCCGATTGTAGGAGTAGTAGAACACTGGTTTTAGCTCTCATTCAAAGTACTTTTCATCTTTCCCTCATGGTACCTGTTTGGTATCGATCTCTCGTCAATATTTATCCTTAGGAGTTATATACCCATTTAAAGCTATTATTTAAGATATGATCATCATATGATCAGATACCTACTTGAAGAAAAAAATTACTCTATCTCAAATTGGAGTATGTGATGTAGATTAAATTAGATGTACTTTACCAAAATTTAGTGATGGGATTTTTTAATTTTTAAGTGTTATTTTAAAAATTAGAAGTTCTATTATTAATTTAAATTATTAATAAATATTTATTTAGTTATAATAATTACTTAATAAGTAGTTAATAAGTACTTATTAATTAAAAAAAAAAAATTGAAATAATTTTAAAGTCCCATCACTAACCAAAATAGTAGATCTTATATTACGAATTGCGACATATTCCGTAACGTTCTACAAATGACGAAGCTGCCTGATATAGTTCTGGATTTAACTTTATTTAACCATAGAAAGATGGAAGAATCTTCATTTTTTAATCAACTTTTTTTTATTATACAATTGTAATATTGTTTTTACTGTATAGTAAGTATATTAAGGAGAATATAAAGTTGATCTTTTTTAGGTAAATAAGGAAATTAAAATTACATCCCTTGTAATACGTACTCAAAATAAGCTGTATACAGTATATTCTGCCGAGAATTAACTATAAATAAGCTGCATCATCTCAATAAAAAATGAATTCATCAACATTAAAGCAACATGGATGAATCTATTGAAAGGTATGTATTTCATATTTAATTTCTCATTAAGTGAATTGTAATTATAATTTTAATATTTCGTTTGAATTTATCCTAGAGGGCTAAAAAAAAATGAGAACGATGATGTAACCAAGGTACAAACGACAGAAACGACAAAAATCACGGAAACCACAAAAGTTGTAAAGGATGAAGATGCTGGTATAACCAAAGATAAAAAATTAGTGACTGAAACCACTACTACAACAACAGAAAAAACAGAATCCGGTAAAACATTTTATACACAAATTAAAAGTAAATTCGAACAAATAGTTCACGAATTTATTCCCGAAAGTTTACAAAATAATCGCAAAGTTGTTCATGCATTTGATGATTTAAGAGAGAATGTATTAAAAAAGACTAATGATAAGTCAATTAATCCTGAAATTGAACGGGATGCTGAAGTTAGAAAATCTAATGAATTATGTGAGGATGAAAAAAAATTTTTGAAAGAAAGAAAAGAATTTATAAAAGAAGCTTTTGCTAAATATGTTGGAGTTGGTATTGAAGAAATTCATGTTGATGATATTCCTGTAATCGCATTTGCTGGAAGTGGTGGTGGATTTAGGGCTATGATTGCCACCACAGGTAAAATGTTTCTCTTATAATTATAAATCGTTGTTATTATTTATTATTTACTAAAAATGATAAATATATATTAGCTTATATGAGAGCATTGCAAGATTCTGGACTATACGACTGTGGCATTTATTTTAGTGGTAAGTAAATAAAGAATTATTAAATAGTTTTAAGCACGAAATTTTAATCACTATTTTATCTAATTTTTCTTAGGCCTAAGTGGAAGTTGTTGGAATTTAGCAACTCAATATTCTTCATTATGCGCCACAAAAGAAAATCCTGTTCAGGCTTTATTAGATTTTTTTAAAGAAAATTTAACACATAATATAGCAAGCCCTAAAGGACTGTTAAATGCTTTATCAAATAATTCATCACCTGAAACGGCAGTTGAATTGGTATTTGGTGGATTAGTTGAAAAAAAAGCAGAAGGTTTGGATTTACATGTGGTTGATGTTTATGGATCTTTATTGGGAGCTAGAATTTTAGTTGGACGTGATCCGGAATCTCAACGTCAGGATTTTAAATTAAGTCAACAAAGACGATTTATAGAGGGAGGTAAACAAATGATGCCTATTTATACTGCGTAAGTAATTATTTAATTCTAAAATTTTTTTGGAGGAAAACGTTTAAGATTATTTAAATTTTTAGTATTCATCACGTTCGACCTTGGAAGGATTCGTTGGATGAGAAGGCATCAGCATTTGTGGAAAATTATGAGCAAGCATGGGCTGAATATAGTAAGAAGAAGGATCATATGGCTTGGTATGAATTTACCCCATTTGAAGTAGGTTGTGACGAACAAGCTGGTAAGCACACATACAAATTCTATCTAGTTTAAATTTCTTAATTTAAATTGTAAAATCCTTTTTTTTTCTAGCATGGGTACCCACATGGGCTTTGGGTCGTAAATTTGAATTCGGAAAGAATGTTAATCGTTTACCAGAAATGAATTTATGCCAATTAATTGGGTATGTTGAGAAATAATTATAGTTTTCAATTAAAATTTACAATACTTATTTCCCGTTTTTCGTAGAATAATGGGTGCAGCACCGAGTGCTCCTATTTATATTGATGTTCGACAATTTGAGCACTTCTTACCTGATGGTTGGCTGAAGACAGAATGGAAAAGATTATATGAAGGGGTATGTGTGACTCACGAGAATCAATTCCTTTATTCTTCCGTTTAGATACTTAACGCTAAATTACTTCTTTTTCAAATTTGCAGGCTATGGAAGATCTTGGAGAAGAAAGATGGAAATTTGAAGGACACCATTTAGTTCCAACAGCAGAAATATATAATTATATATATCATTTAAATCCTCCACCATATGAACTTGGGTTAGTGAATAATCAAATTTTACAATTGATCGATGCCGGTGCATCAAACGATTTGCCATTATACCCATTAGTTCATCCAAGTAGAGAAGTGGATATAATCATAGGATTTGATTGTTCAAGCCAAATTACCCATCATGATTTTTTTGAACAAGAACAATCGGTTTTCACTTCACGTAAAGGAATAACAAAAGTAGCACGTGATGTGGAAAATAAATACTGTGAAGTTTATGATTATATACCAACTGGCAAATCTGATGGATACACGACTCCTGCTGTTTATCATAATACATTCTGTTATTTGCCTTACTTACCTAATGATAAAGTTGATAAAAATTTTGTACCTAGTACCGCTAAATTTTGTTCTTTCGCTAATTTTACTTACACTCCTGATCAAATTGATTTAATGGTTAGATTGGCCAAGCAAAATTGGTTAGAAGTTGAAGAAAAAGTTAAAGGTGTCGTTATTGACGCTTGGAAGAAGAAAAGGGATAAAAGATTGAGTAATTCCAAGTAAAATGAATTTATAATATTTATTTTTATTAAACTATTATTTATATTTATTTTAAAATTATAATTATTATGATAAATAATGATAATTTTTTTAACATAAACTGCATATACAGTATATATTGGATTGCTTAAATAGGAATCTACATATATTTAGTGTCTTTAAAAGTCGCATCAATATGTAAATAATTTTTTATGTGATGATTATTAAATTACGAATTCAGTAAATGCACAGCATCAACCGAAAAATTAATACTTAATTGTTGTAATGTTTTGTCCGAAGCTTCCGCTTATTGATATTTCAGCTTTGCTTTACGATAATCACTTGGAACTAACTTGAATTGATAATTTAGTGATACTCTAACGGTACAACACCAAACACGTACACGCATATATAAAAAAGATATAAAATTTGAGATGAAGGCAAACTTAATAAATTCTTTATTGTATGGTAAATCTAATAACGTGTATATTTTTTATTTTCCCACAATCATAATGTGCAGATTGCTAAAGATAAAATGCTACTTTATAATGTTTAGATATATAAACTATTAAAAAATGGACACATTTCAATTACATTAATTGAGTAGTTTTGCCTCTTTGTTGTGTAGCTATCTCCATCATCAGACGATTCCTGTGAAACATCAGCTTCATAAATTATTCTAGACCTGATTCGCAGAAGCAGCCCTTTCTTTAAATGCCATCATCCGCAGAACGAAAGCAAGTTTTGTCATGTCATCGCAAGACAATTTTTCGAACTATGTAATATACTCCATCTCATAGATTCATTACACTTGACGCTTTCCGATAGAAAAAAGTCTAGGTTAAGGGTGCTCTTTTTGATGGTCACGCTGGGGAGTTCGATAAGAAGCACATTTTACAAAGTAAATACACGTGTAACCCATGCAAAAAATAATGTTCATTAATCTATTGATACTTTATTTAATGAAATAAATCGCAGCTAGAAACTAAAAATAAAATTGCGATAATACTGCTGCGAATACGATAAAAACGTTCTAATTATTTTCAGGGAGGGCATCATTTGGATTGTTGCTACTAGAATATTTTTCTTGATCCACACTAAATGTGTACCTATCCTTGACAGTGAAGGCAAGCAAAGTCCGTAATCCTTATTACCTTCCTTCTCCTTTTTAATATTATTTATAAAATTTACTTGGATCGATATGTTGGAATTGAGTTTGCCACCACTTTTTGATCATTGATTTGAGGGGTCGGTCATCTTGTCATCAGAGATCTCTAACGTGATGTGAAAATATCTTCGAAATCATCACCAGGAATAATGATTCCCTACACATAAAGATCGCTGTAAGTGGAATTATTTTATTTCGCTCTTAAACATAGAAACTTCAGAGTCTTGTCAGAATTAATACATACTTTGGGAAGGTTGGTAAAACTTCCACAAATTCCTGGAAATGATATGAGGAGAGTGATTAGCTTTATCGTATGTTGGACCTCAGAAGATTTTAATGCATTGGAAAAATCGCTGCTTTTATCATTGATGGAAGTAGCGAAGAGCCTTGGAGTGAACAATACAAGAAACAAAAATAAAACATTAATGATTAGCAATGCCCTACTGGAACTTTACCTTCCATAACAAGACCTCATCATTAACTGTCTTCCTTGGATTTCTAACCCAAATCCAAAAATTCCTGATTAAATAATATATTAATAGTGTCTTCTATTAGTAGCACAAATCCTACTAGTGTACGATCGATCAATAAATTTTTAATGAACTTATGGTAATAAATAATAGGCAAATAGCAAAATACAATATATTTCTATTTACAACATACAGTATGTCATTTTACAATATAATTGCGTTAAAATCAGAACATGTTTTTGAGTCTGTCTTGAATTACTATCCGAATTTATAGGTTTTTCTTGTTATATTAAATTTTAAGTCCACGTTCCAGCCAAAGGCTAGTTGTTCCTAGTATCGTCTCAAATATCAAGAAAGCGGTCCTATGGCTAATTTCACTATCATCTTTTTCTGGCCCTTCTCCGTTTCTTCGACTACCCTCGAAGATGCCAAGGACGAACTCTATCATTTCTTGTAGCGGTGAATGAGTGAAACGGTAAAAGCTTTATTTTCTATTCATTTCGCATATTCACCCATTCATATCGTATGTTCTCCCATCCATGTCGTTCGTTTTTCTCCCATTCATATCGTTCATTCTCTCGTTCATTCTCTCGTCCATACCATTCATTCTCTCATCCATATCATTCATTCTCTTAATATCGTTTACTCTCTCGTTCATATCAATCAATCTCTCGTTCATGTCGTTTATTATCTCATTCATGTCGGTCTTAATTCTGCAAACTCGCGATTTAAAAAGTTAAATTCCTCAGAAATAAAAGCATTTTGCGAATTCTCAGTTCTTGTTGAATTTTCTGTTTTCAAACTCTTTGTGTGATAAGGCGCGTCACAAAATATTATATGAAATGCAGGATAGTTCTGTTAAAGAGGTGATATACTTAACATAACGAGTAATGATTCTTGAAACAAACATTATGATATTATTAGATTATTGCTTTATAGAAATTTAGAATTAAAGAGATTGGAAAAGAATAACGAAAAAAGATCATTTTTTGATTAACTGATCCGGTAATTTTACGAGTTATATCACATGACATTATATGAAGTATTTGTTGATTTTTTAAAAAAATATTTTTATATTTTATACGTTAAAAGAAGACAATGGAAGAAGAGATACATAATCTTAAAATTTTATTTATAATTTTCATAATTATTGGTCTCTACTGTATTTATACAATTACAATGGAATCATTATTGATAGGAGATGGCATATACCACAATCTAATTGGACCCATAAAAAAAAAAAGAATAATTATTACTTAATAATTTAAACCTTTTAACATATCAGAATAAATATAAAAGATATTTATAAAAAACCAAAAAATAAGCAAAAATTATATTAGACAAACGAAACAAACTAAAATAGAAAGAAGCCAAAAAAAAAGAAGAAAATAAATCCCTTTCGTAAATTCTCCAATGAACTGCAAGTCCTCCAAGTCTCCAACTTCTTCGTATTCTTCTATCTAAATACGAACTCACCAAGAACTCTTCATCCTATTCAGTGATGAAGACTTCTCTTGCGAAACCAAGTCAATATGTATTTAAATACCAAAAGAAATGTTTGCTGAAGAACATACTGAACAAATTTTGCAATTGTTCAAAATAATGGCCTGCCAAAGCGAAGGGAAGTGCAGAAATTTTTTACACGATTTATAATGTAAAAAATAAAATATGAATAATATAATTCCGGCCTATGAAAAAATTTCTGGAAAAAACCCTGATAAGTGATCATTTTCTAGTTTACTCTGAACAAACTCAGACATGTGATCTATTTTTTTTATAGTTTATGGATATTGTACGGTGTTATATTTATATTGGTTAACACCAATTCGTGGCGACTGTATTTATTAATAATTTTATATTTCTATTACTAGAAATTACCGTAATTCCAACAATACTATTATATATAAAGTAATTAAGTTAATGTGATATATAATGGAATTTTACAATGAATATTAGATACCTAGAGTTTATTTCAATATTGTACGCAAATAAATAGTAATGAAAATATCGATCAATCCGAATCAGCATGATCCTATAAAGCCTTATGATATGATAGAACAAAAATAATATATAATTTAATGGAAAAGATCACGGGTTTATCCCCATTCAAGAAAACAACCCTAGCATCACCCAGAAAAAAATGGTAGCCGGATTAGTTGCCAGGTTAC
>JADRCO010002860.1:0-11959 GCA_021464525.1 Rhizophagus sp. LPA8_4_AMF
ATAACGAATTTTGATCTTCAGCCCACAAGATTCGCTATAGTAAGGGTGAACTGTAGATTTCAAATTATTCTAAAACATGTTATGGTATTTCACAAAATCCACAAACTGATAAATATCTAATTGTTCTTAAGTATGATAGTAAAACTTGTTTAAAATGTGGGAAATTTTATACGCATGTAGATGAATATTATAATATACGATAGTGCAAAATTTGTTCGGTAAAATTTTTACAAGAAAACATTTGTAGCTGGAGTGAAAATGTGAGAATTAATGACTTTATTAAAGAACGACAGCAAAAAGCAGCTAGTGGCTGGGAGTTTTTTGAATGGATACCATATGATCAGTTTAAGAATATAAAAAAAATTGGAAGAGTAGGATCTGTTACAATTTATTCCGCTGAATGGGTAAATGGAAATATATATATATATAATGAAGAAAATGGTAAACTTCATCGGTATAAAAATAGAGAAGTTACTTTAAATTATTTAGGCAATTCAAATGATGTCAATGAAAACATTTTGCGTGAGGTACAGTATGATATTTATAGTTAATTAATCTTTATATTTTATATATTTATTATGATATCATGTTAATTCTTACAAGTTTTTCATTTATTAGATTTCAAATTATTTAGAAAATTATAACGAAAAATTATCTAGATGTTATGGTGTTTCCTGGATCCCACAAACTAAGGAATATTTGATTGTCCTCCAATACAATAATACTTGTTTAACATGCAGAAAATATTATACATATGTAAATGGAAATTATATTCATTGGTGCAAGGTTTGTTCAGTAAAATACATACAAGAAAATTTATGTACTTGGAATGGAAATGAAAAATTGATAATTTTATTAAAAACAAGCAACAAATAGCGATTTGTCCTTTAGAATTTTTTCAGTGGATACCTTATAATCAGTTTGAAATTATAAAACAAGTTGAAAAAGGAAATTTTTTTACAATTTATTCAGCTGAGTGGAAAGGTGGATACTTGTATGAATATAATGAAGAAAATCATGAATTTCGTCAGCGTAATAAAGGAGTCGCCTTAAAATGTTTAAACAACTGTAAAAATAATGATGATAAATTTTTACATGAGGTATTTTATTTATTTATATATATATATGTATATAAAAATGATTAATTAAATACATGTATATTTAAAATACTATTTTTATAGATTTCAAATAGTTCCCGAGCATGTTATGGTATTTTACAAAACCCACAAAATAAAGAATATATAATTGTTCTTAAATATGATGGTGAAACTTGTTTAAAATGTGGAGAAAATTACACTTCCGAATATTGGTGCAAGTAGTGTTCCAATCCGAGGATATCCGTCACCATTTTATCCGATCCGATTAGAATCCGCCATCCGAAATATCCGTGTCATTTTCATCCGGATCAATCTGGATCATCCTTAAGGATATCCGTTTATCCGTGACTTTAGTTTAATTTCAGCCAAGTTCGTAATGCCAGTCAATTTTTCGCATTATATCACGTGATGTCACACGTATTTCCAAAAAAGGAAATTTTGTCTCCCTATAAAAATCAGAGAAAGTGTCACACAATGTTACACTGAGCTCCAAAAAAGGAAAATTTCTTGTCAATCACTTAGTATTATTCATGTCACGTGATCTGTATTAGTAAAAAAAAATTGTCAGATAACGTCGGATAAATCCGTCATTATCCGTCATCCAGTTTATCCGATCCGTCAATGATCCGTCATCCAATTTATCCAGTTTTTTAACGGATATCCGTTATCCGGCGGATACCGGCTAATCGGATTGGAACACTAGGTGCAAGATTTGTTCAGTGAAATATGTACAAGAAAATTTCTGTACCTGGAGTGGAGATAAAGTAATTGATGATTTTATTAAGAAAAAACAGCAAGATGCAGGAAGACCTTCAGAATTCTTTGAATGGATATCTTATGATCAATTTGAAAATATAAAAAAACTCGGAAAAGGAGAAGATTTTACAATCTATTCTGCAATATGGAAAAATGAATACTTATACAAATATAATAAAGAGAATCAAGGATTCATTTGACATAAAAACATTAAAATTGGTTTAAAATGTTTAGACAATTTAAAAGATATCAATGAAGACTTATTTCGTAAAGTACAGTATTTATAAATTAGTTCTTATAATCTAATATATTAAAAATTTATTAAATATGTGGTATATTATTATCGAATCTAACTTATTTAGTATTCATTAACAGGTTTCAAATTATCCACAAACTTATTTTGGAAAACTGCCTAAATGTCATGGTATTTCACAGATTCCACAGACCAAAGAATATTTGATTGTTCTTCAATATAATGAAACCTGTTTAAAATGTGGAAATCTTTATTCACATGTTGAACATGCTGATGATTATTATAGATTTTATATTAACATTCGTTGGTGCAAGATTTGTTCAGTAAAATATGTGCAAAAAAATATATGCAATTGGAGTGGAAGTAAAGAAGATGATCTTATTAAAAAAGAACAGCAAAAAGCAATTTATCTTTCAGATTTTTTTGAGTGGATACCTTACAATTATTTCGAAAATATTGAAAAAATTGAGGAAGAAGAACTTTCAGCCATATGGAAAGATGGATATTTGAAAGAATATAATGAAGAGGATAATGAATTTTCTCGACGTAAAAATTTGAAAATTATTTTAAAAAACATGACAAAATATTTACATGAGGTATGTGTAATATTTGTAAAATACTTTGACTACCCTATAATATATAATATTATATATTGTTCTTACATTTTCTTTTTTTTTAAATAAAATAAAAAATTTTATAAATAGGTTTTAAACAATTCAAATTATTCATTAAAAATGAAAGATAAACGTTATGGGATGTTAAAGGATCCACAATCTAAAGAATTTCTAATTGTTCTTGAATGTGATAATAGAAATTGTTTAAAATGCAGAAAATCTTATACATGTATACACAAAGATGAAATCTGTTGGTGCAAGATCTGTTCAGTAAAATATGTACAAGAGAAATTATGTACCTGGAGTGGGAATAAAAAAATTGATAGTTTTATTAAAGAGGAACAACAAGGAGTGATTAGTTCTTTTGAATTTTTTGAGTGGATACCTTATGATCAGTTTGAAAATGTAAAAAGCATTGGAAAAAGGGAATTTGTTACAATTTATTCTGCAATATGGAAAGATGGATGTTTGAATAATTATAATGAAGAAACTCATGAATTTTCTCGAAATAAGAATACAAAAGTTGTTTTAAAATGTTTAAATAATTCAAAATATATTGATGATTTATTTAGTGAGGTATTTATTTATAGTATACATTATAATATTTATATAAATATTTATATTGAAATAAATTAATAAATTTCAAATTTATATTAATAGATTTTACAATGTGATGGAACAATAGTAAAATATCTTGGTATTTCACAAAATTTAAAAGATTATTTAATCGTTCTTAAATATAATGAAACTTGTTTAAGATGTGGATTAGCTATTGCTTTTACAACTAGCAGATGGTGTAATATTTGTTCAATAAAATACATTCAAGAAAATTTATGCACCTGGAGCAGAAATGAAATAATTGATAATTTTATCAAAAAGGAACAACAAAAAACATCTGTGCCTTCAGAATTTTTTGAATGGATATCATACGATCAATTTGAAAATATAAAAGAGATTGGAAAAGGAGGATTTGCTACAATTTATTCTGCCAGATGGAAAGATGGATATTTGAAAAGTTATAATGAAGAATTTCATGAATTTTCCCAACATAGAAACTTTTAAGTTGTTTTAAAATGTTTAAATGATTCAAAAAACATCAGTGAATCTTTTTTACATGAGGTATATTAATATTATTTACATAATATCATGGTCTTTTATATAAAAGTTAGTTTAAAAATACATATATACATATTTTTTTTTTTACTAATAGGTTTCAAATCATTTACCAAGGATTTCTGATCAAATAGTTTAATGTTATGGTATTTCACAAAATCCACATACTGAAGAGTATATAATTGTTCTTGAATTTATAGAAGGAAGAAGTTTGTTTGGATGGTTAAATAAAAATTGTATTAATTGTAAATGGAAAGATAAAATAAATATTCTTTGTAGTATAATTGAAGGCCTTTATAATATTCATAAGCAAGGATTTGTTCATAAAGATCTTCATTCTGGTAATCTTTTAATAAGAAATATAATTCATGGATTTGGTGCTGATATTTATATATCAGATATGGGATTAAGTGGACCAGCAATGCAAGAACAAAATTCTGATGAGGTTTATGGTGTTATGCCTTATTTACCACCAGAAGTGTTAAAAAGAAAACCATATACACAAGCTGCTGATATATATGCTTTAGGAATGATCATTTATGAACTTATTACTGGTCATCAACCATTTGATGATGTAGCTCATGATTGTTTTTTGTCAATACAAATACAGCAAGGTAAACGTCTAGAGATTAGTAAAGAAATGATTTCAGAGTTCCTTTATAAGATTATTCAACAATGTTGGGATCAAGATTCTTTTAAAAGACCAACATCTGAACAGCTATAATTTATCTCTAAGCTGGGGAATTGATGGTGAAAGTCAGAAATTAAAAGAGAAATTCAATAAACAACTACAAAAAGCTGATGAATATTTATTAAAACAAGATAATCAAGATGTCAATATTATCATTCATCCACAAGCTAAATATACTAGTAGTTCAATTCCATTTACAGATGAAGTTTTTGACTTTTCTTCAATAAGTTAATTTTGGAATTTTAAACTTTTCAAAAGAAATTAAAAATTAAACAAATTTGTAGTTAAATGGTATAAATTTAATTTCACAACTAATAAATCATGTAAAATTATAGCAATAAAATTGCAAGTGCAGTAATTTAAATAAAAAAAGATAACAATAAAATAAAAGGTAATAACTATGATCAACCACCAGTTATTATTATAACCACTATATAATAAAATTTTAAAATTTAAAATTTTTAAATTAAATTTTCAAATTTTTGAGATTTACATAATTTGTCATGTGATATGATTACGTAATAAATTTTAACGTAATTTAGACTATTTTATTGATTAATAATCTTTTAAATAAATCATTCTCTCACGCTCTTTCTTTTTCATTTACCTTTATCTCATTAGTTTCATTTATCACATTTTTCCATTTAACACATTTATTTCATTTACTCACTTATTTTACTTGTTACCCTATAAAATTTCATGAAAAAGTGATATTTTTTCGCACATTTTAACTCATTTTTATTATTAATACCATACTATTCTTTAATATTTGTCATTACGATATGCTTGAACAGGAGTCTGAAGATGTGTTTCTTATTTGCTTGTTTTAAGAGTTCTTTTTTGTTTTTTTTATATTAAAGTAGTTTAGCTTAAAAAGTTCAAGTTCGAGTTAGAGTTAGGATTAGAGTTAGAGTTAGAGTTAGAGTTAGGGTTAGGGTTAGGGTTAGGATTAGGGGTTAAGGTTAGGATTTTGGATTAAGGTTAGGTTTAGCTATCAATTACTCATTATACTAAAGCTTTATTTACTCATATGTATATATATCTTTTTTAGATTTCCTTTATAATGGTTCTGATGATAATTATTATGAAGATTATGAAAGTGGTTATGAAAATGAAAACGATGTGAAACAACTGTTAAGAATTGGTAAAGAATTTGATACATGGGAAGAAGTTAATAGATTCTTTGATGAATATGCGCTATCAAAGGGTTTTGCTATAAGAAAGTACCAGAAAGATTATATTACCTTAGAGGATAGTTCACAACGGCTTGTTAGAAGAACTTATTCATGTACTTTTTCAGGTAATTACAAACCAAATAAAGTAACTGATATATCAAAGCAGCGTCAACGAACTTCAAATTCAATTGGATGTCCCTGGAAAGCTAGTTTGAATTGGCCTAAAACATCTCTCTTAATTCATTTAACTTCGTATAATGATGACCATAATCATGTATTGAATCTATTAATACATAAAATTTCACCTAAATATTGATGTTTTTCTGAGGAAATAGAGGTAGATATAAAATTTTATATGACGTATAGTGAACCTTCAATTGGCGCTAAAATAATTCAAAATTTACTGCAAGCAAAATATCCACAGAAATATATACATCCTAAACACTTTATAATACTATTCAAGAATATAAGCCCTTAACGCCTACCATATTACAACATGATGCAACAAATTTACTTAATTTATTGAAAGAATATTAAACTAAAAATCCAGAATGGTATTATTAAGCTCGTTTTGATGAAACAGATGGAAGACTTACATCAATATTTTGGATGTCTCCAATACAAAAACAACTCTGGTTACGTTATCATGATGTTGTAATTAATGATTCAACATACAAAAAAAAATCGGTATGATTTAACTTTAAATATTATTGTTTGTATTGACTGTGATAATCATACAAGATTAGTTGCGTGTGCTTTGGTTGATGATGAAACTGAGGCAACATTTAGATGGATTTATGAAAATGTCAAGATAGCTACTGGAAATCTTGTACCACATTCAATATATACTGATGAAGATCCTGCTATGTTCTGAGCTATTAAAAATGTTTTTGATACAACAGTGCATTTTATCTGTATTTATCATATTGATCAAAATATTCAAAAGAAATTAAAAAGTGTTTTGGGATCAAATTTTACTCAATTTCATAAAGATTTTATCAAGCACAAAATAGTTTAAATGTTGAAAGGTTTAATTTCTATTGGAAAAAACTGAAAAATAATTATCCATTAGCAGTTCCATATTTGAATCAAGTATTAGATCAAAATCAGACTGCATGGACATATTGTTATAATCGTAAAATGTTTACTGCTGACATTCAAAGTACCTCACGAGTAGAAGTAATATACTCTATTATTGCATCTGATACAAATCAAAGTACTGGACTTTGTCAATTATTTAATATCCTAATGGACCGGTGTAATTTGGAGGCAGAAAATGTTTTAATTAATCAACAATTGCAAAAACAACCAAATGTTTCACTACCAACAGTATATAATACGATATATAAATCAATTGATGAAGAAATACAAAGTTATTTGTTGCCTAATATGTATAACAAGATCCGTACACAGATTTCTGAAAGTTTCTTGTATACAGCTCAACAATTTGATGGCAACCTTGAAGAATATATTAATGTGAGTAACTTTGATAACTTATTTACTTACTTTTATTGCTTAAATGGTATTATAAGCTGACTTGTAATCAAATATTTAGTTACAGATTGAGATTAATGATACAACTGAAGGGTTTCTTGAAGAAATATATAAAAAACCGCAAATTAACTTGAAAACATTATTGGAATGTATAGAACAACAATCTATTACTTCTTTATGGATTATTAGACCTATGGTTTCAAGTTGGAATCATCATATTTTAATTTTAAATGATGGTTCTTTCTTATGCACATGCTTTACAATTATTAACTTTGGAATACCTTGTCGACATTTTTTTTGTTTAATGAGATATACCAGTAATGCATGTTTTACAATGGCTTTAATTAATCGTAGATGATTTAATGATGATAAAGTTTTTGATTCAACAATAGATACTTCAGTAACAAAATCATTTAGTATTGTCCAGGATGAATCTTATATTGATAATCTAATAACATCAAAGTGTCAGATTTTATGTACATTGAGAGGAAAAACTATTGAAACAGAACCAGTAAAAAAATTATCAAAACAAAAGCAGCAATTTATTGCGGGACATGAGTGTGTAACAAAAGCGTTGAATCTGGCAATTAAGACTGATTCTGTTGATGAATTAATTGGGATGTGTAATAGGTTTATGTCTTCTCATATTCATCTTAATACTCAACAAACTAATGGAACGTATCAAAATGATCCTAATTATATTCCAAACCCAATTGTATATAATGTTCGTGGACGTCCACCTAAAAGATTGAAAAGTGCAGTGGAAATTAATAGAAATAAAAGGCCTTTTAAAGAACTTACGAATATAAATCAAGCTAATGAACAAAATGTGGAAGCAAGTGTGGCTGCAGCTGAAGCGAATCTTAGTCATGGACAGCGAAAATGTAGAAAATGTGGGCAATTAGGTCATTATCAAAAGAATTGTAATAATAATGTATAGATTAATGTATAGTTTTATTATAGTGTAGGCTGTAGAGATTCTGTTGTAATAATATTAATATACTAAATAATATGTAGTCAATGTAATAAAGAAATAAAATTTATTAACGAGTTTATCATTTCTCTTTCGTCTAACAATTATAACATAATACAAATTACACAGATCATATGACATATGGTATGGTGTTTTAACTACATATATATGGTTATAAAATCATAAAAGATGGTGAAATAACTAGGATAATTGTAATAACCACGGTTAAGTTTAGCAACGGTATAATATTTTATTTAAAATTATATAATAAAATAAATTTTTTATATATAATCACACTAAAATGAAAATTATCTATATGTATGACTATATAAAAAAAATCTCATTATAAGCACACCTCTTTATAATCATTCCATTTGCTAGTTCCAAGGGGTGTGATTATAAAGAAGGCTGACTGTATTAATAAAATTGATTGTATAATTAAAGTAAAATTGTCAATTAGGTTCGTAAGCAGTTAGGAATCAATCAAAAGTACATATTGATTCAATACATTAAGTTTTTTACCATCAGACATACCTATTGATAGTATTCCGCACAAATCAAACTTTTTCTCTGCAGATTCGATTTGATTCGGACTTGACTCAGACTCGATTTGAACCCAAAAATTTTTATCTCGCGATCTAGTAATTTAATTCAAACGATCTTTTTTAATCAATAGATCTCGTTGCTCTGATCAAAATAAAAAAATGATCGTCCAAATTGGACTACTAGATCAAAAGTTATTCGTAAATAAAGTTTTTACTCTTCGGGATCAATCAGGGCTATACCATGTCACAAATCAATTTGTGCAGAATACTACCTATTGATTACATTTTAATAAATTCATATGGGCTAATCAGACTCATTTTACTAAGTAATGATCAGGTGATAAAATTGAGGGATATATATGGAATTTATGTAATAAAACAATCAATATTGATAATCACCAAATAGGAGAGCAAAGAAAACACATTCTCTCAACAAAACAATATAGTGGGGAATCATCAAAAAATCATCATTTTATTGGTTATTCATTCTTATATTATATAAATTGGTTTTATATTACAATATACAAATTTTTAAAATATATACGGTAATTAGAAATATATGAATTTTACTATAAATTTTCTTCATTTCAAGTTAACGTTAATGAGTACCTGCTTTAAAAAAATATTTTATAAATTTCTCTTACTAATATGTTTCAATTTAGTAAATTTTAAAGTATTTAATTAGTTACAATAGGTAGTATAGAATAAGTATATAAAAAAAATTATTTATTATATCTATTTTTTTTTGTTTAATTTATTTTACTTATCAGATTTATTTCTTTATTATTAGAATTCAAATCATACTTTCATTCATAATTATCCAAATAGCAATATAATTACTACCATCTATTATGAAAGTAGTGGCAAATCTTATTCAAGAAAGTATATTATTCATTTATTAGGTATTTATCCTTCCAATGTAAAAAAAACAAAGAAGACATCAAAAAATTGCCCTGAATATGAAATACCAGACAATTATAAAGTTGAAACAACTTTAGAAGGATATAGCATTATTTGCGAAACAAATTATTTATCTAATAGGATGGTAAAGTTTGTACTTAATTAGAAAGATTCACAAGATATTGATTAATATATCTCAAATAATAATTCTGCATCAGGTGTTGCCAAAAACTTTTTAATGGTAATTTTTTGATTTTATCATTTAATCATTTTTATTTTTTTCATTATTTATATTGGATTTATGTGTTAATTTTGTTTATTTATTTAAAAAAAAAATAATTTAGCTATTAAATAAAAAAACTTGTATTTCTGGGACTATTCTATTTGGTTTTGATATTTCTTGTTTGATTGAAGTACGAAAAACTATTTTAATGCCTATCAATCATAAGAATTTTTTTACTGCCCTTACATCACATTCACAATAAAATAAGCGTATAAAATTACTAGTTAAAGATATTGAAAAGGAATCAAAAATAATTTTAAAACAACAAAATTTTGATAACACAAAAATTCGGTATATTGAACTTGAAATTGGTGATGAAATAGTTGGAATTAATCTATTAGAAGTAAATTTAGATTTTACTAGAGTTCATCAGGATGCAATTGTTTATGCATGTGATGAAGCGTTAATATTAAGAGATGGTTATAGACATCTGGCAGCTATCTAGGGCTCTGATCGGTACAGTTCGGTTCAGTAATTGCCAAAACTGAAACTGACCCGAATTGATCAGTATCAGTATTGCTAATTACCGATACCGATCAGTTTCAGTAATCATCAATACCGAAACTGACCGGTAATTACCGAAAACCAAACCGATTTACCGATTCATTATCGGTTTAGTTTTCAACGTTTTCGCAACATTTTTTATTAAAAAAACGTGCGAAAATGTTTTTTTTTTATTAAAATTATTAACAAAAATGTTTTCGCAACGTTTTCATTAAGGTAATTAAAAAAAAATGTGCAGAAACGTTTTTTTTATGAAATTAATAATAAAAAATGTTTTTGCAACGTTTTCTATTAAAATAATTAAAAAATGTTGCGAACTATTTTTTTTATTAAATTACTTAACAAAAAATGTTTTCACAACGTTTTTTGTTAAAACAATTAAAAACGTTTGCGAAAAACGTTTTTTTTATTAAATTATTAATAGAAAAACGTTTTCGCAACGTTTTTGTTAAAATATTTGAAAACGTTTGCGAAAAACGTTTTTTTATTAAATTACTAATACAAACGATTTCGCAACATTTTCTATTAAAATAATTAAAAAAACATTGTGAAACATTTTTTTATTTATTATATTACATGTTAAAAAACATTTCACAACGTTTTTTAACTGTTTTAATAAAAGAACGTTGCAAAACATTTTTTTATTCTTATTTATCATGTTAAAAGATGTTTTGCAACGTTTTTTAACTGTTTTAATAAAAAACGTTGTGAAATGTTTTTTTATTTATTAATTTACTTGTTAAAAAATATTTCGCAACGTTTTTTTAAGTTTGGTAAATTGCAATTACCGAAACTAATCAGTAAATTTACTGAAACTAATCAGTAAATTTACCAAAATGATTGGCATAATTTACCGAAAGTGATCGGTAAATCAGTTCGGTAAATCGCAAAACCGATACCGAAACTGCAATTACCGAAACCGATCAGTAAACTTACTAAAAGTTTCGGTTTGATAAATCAGAAAATCGAAACCATTTTGATACCGAAACTGATCGGTACAGTTTGATAATTACCAAAACTGATCAGAGCCCTACAGCTATCAGTCCAAATCTTGAAAGAGAATATTAGATTAGTAATAAACAAAATGAAATTTCTAAATATATGGAAACTAGAATTCCAATCCGCCATCTGACAGATAATCACATTTTAACAGTTGTAATGCTCATTTAATTAATATAAAAGAGCATTTTTTTAAGGATATTCTAAGAGCATAATACAGTATATAATTTAATAAATTTAAACTTTCTTTTCAAAAATAAAAGTGAGGAGAAATTAGGAACGGATTAAAATATCATCCGACGGATGAAAATTTCAATCCGATTAAGATTTCACCCTATTTATTTTATGTTCAATTAATTAAATAATGCATAGTCTAATCACCTTACATCGAATGCAGTTCCTAAATTATAAATTATGAAACATAAATGTCTCTTTCCAAAAATAAATGAGAAGAGATTGATTATCTGTCAAATGTCAGATTAAAATTCTAATGGAAACAATCATTCAAATTTATAATTGTAAAATAGAATTAGATAATATACAAAATAATTCTAATAATTCT
>JADRCO010002861.1:0-11959 GCA_021464525.1 Rhizophagus sp. LPA8_4_AMF
ATTATTATTATTATTATTATTATTATTATTATTATTATTATTATTATTATTATTACTATTTGAATCTATAAATATCTTATAACTTATAAAGTATCTGTTTCCATTGCGCCTAAATAACGAAAATATGTAATAATAATTATTTTATTTTTTAAAAAAAGAAAATTTTATAAAATATTATCTAATACGGCATATTAGACCATCGTATAATAAAGGAATATAAAGGAATAATTAAAATAAAGTTTATTAATTGCATAATTGCTGCGTCTTATTTTAGTGGATAAAAAAATCCATAATCAATTGCTTAACATCCACCTTTCATTTTTGAATCTTGCAATGTAATAATGTAATACTCCTCGCCGAATTATCCGAATTTTCCGATGTTTGTTTCAATTTGATTTTTGATTTGTTAGTTCGTTAAACAAATAATTAAATGAATGACCAAGTATAGTATGTAACTTATTGCGCCCCTGCTTTAATGGCGTATTAACAATAAATATAATTTAATAAACAAAAATGTATATTGAGTTTTATATTATTCTGAATTTATACTAGTGAAATCATTATTTACATTTAATGATTAAAGAAATGTTTCAGTAATCAAATTCGGTATAATCATCATCTTTTCAGGTCCAAAAAATAAAACATTGAGAACCTAAATAAAAAGAATCTTTTACAAAAATAAAAAATTATCATTTGACCCAAAATTTTTTTTTTTTTTTTTTTTATTAACTACATGTAATTTACGTAATTTATATCCAAGACCTAAGGGGTAAAGAAGCCTAATATCCCAAGGCGGAAAAAATTTGAGATTTTAAAATGACATAATTAAAAAATCAATTTCTCCAATCAATGGATGGTCACGTAATTTATTAATAATATATTTGTGTAAAAAAAAATTTCACAAACACTCTAACCGATTATAATGATTACGTAAGAAAATTAACATTTTATTGTTGGTTAATCGGAACTTTTAATCTTCCGTAATACTACGTAATACTTTAGCGTTGATCCGGGGGGCTTTTAGTGTAACAGAATAATGATTCAAAGAAATTTGATTTTTTCTCATTCAAGAAAATAATGCATATAATGTCTTACAAAAGTGGCTTTTTAAGAAACATCTTTTTTAGATTTTTTTTTAAATAGATTTTACTTCTAATAAAAATTGTATAAAAAGAAGTTCTATTTCTACCTCATAATATTTTCTTTTAAAACGATTTAATTTATTTAATTATTCGATCAATTGATTTTTTATTTTCATTCTCTCTCTCTTTATCCTGTATAGAATTTTTTAATACTTATTTCATTTTACATTTATCATCATTATCGTTATTATCATTATCATCATTTTACTTACTTACTTTCATAATTGCATATGGGGAATACGTTTTCAACAAAAAAAAAATTATTCTTTAAAAAATCAAAAGATGGAAATTATATTATTAAAGTTGATGAATTACAAATAGATAGATTACAACAATTACATCATATATTGAAAATTTGTTGTAAAGCTAATTTTATTTCACCAATTTCTCAAGATTTAACAAATGGTGTTGATGTGTTGGATGTTGGGTATGTAATTAGAGCTGGCATTTTTTAGCGCGTAAAAAAATTATTAAGTTTATAATAAAAAATATATTTATGATAACTATTTCTTTTATACATTAAAAATAGGTCTGGTACAGGAACCTGGGTATTTGATGTATCATCGGATTACCCAAAATCTAGATTCACTGGTATAGAAATACAATCGTTTATGTTACCAACTATTCGTCCATCTAATACACATTTCATACATAATGATATATTAGAAGGGATACCCTTTAATCCTAATTCATTCGATTATATACATATGAGATGTATGATTTTATGTTTCACCGATTTACAATATGATAAAGTTATAAGAAATTTAGTTGATTTACTTAGACCAAATGGATTCTTAGAATTGTGTGAACCGAATTTGCATTTTGATAATATGGGTCCTGCCACCCAGAGAGTTATGGATGAATGTATATATAATAATTTTTTTTTTTTAAAAAAAAAAAATCTTTTTTTTTGCTTTTTTTTTTGATTTAAAATATAAAAATGAATTACAATTTACAAATAATTTTCTTATTAAATTTTTTTTTTAAGTGAGTGAATTATTAAGGACGAGATCGATGAATCCGTCAATTAATGATCGATTACATGAATATCTAAAAAAGCATGGATTAAAAGAAATTCAACAACATGATATTACGCTTCCATTAAGTGAATTAGACGGCGAAATTGGTATGTACTATAATAAATAAGTTTAATATGATTATTTATTATAATTTAATAAAAAATTAACGATTTTTCTTTTTTATTAGGATCATTATTAGGACAAAATATGATAAATGCTATAAGCGCGTTAAAAAATATGTTAGCAAAACAAATGAATATAACAAATTCAGAGATTAATCAATTATTTGATGAATTCATTACTGAAACAAAATTAACTAGAATGTATTGTAAATATACAATGGTTTATGGTAAAAAAATATAAATTTTTAGTACGTGCGATAACGTATATATGTATATTTTGTCGACAAAAAAAAAAATAAAAATAAAAATATAAGACGTATTAAGAGTATAGAACTGTATATAGTAATAGTATTTTTATTGATATATAAAATAGAAATATAAAGTGAAATATTTAAAGCGTACCCGTTGCAATTCAGGTTTAACCACACCAAAAGTTGATGTAGCGAACAAATTTTTGATCTATTTGAGCGAGATTCATTATGAAATCCGAAAATATACAATCCCGAAATTATTTTTTACTTATGATATGTTTAGCAATAAATTTATGTATTATTATGGATGGTGTCAACGTCAACGGAAAGTTAACGCGCATATTAAGACCCCGAGCAATATTTGTATAGGCAACAATATCATTTGCTTAGTCACATGCTGCTTTAACCACAATTAGAGATTGGATTTGCGAATGTCATATTTTTCATTTGCTTATTTTTGCAGAATTTTTGAAAGGTCATATGTTATAATTGCTGATTATCTAATAATGCATTATATAACATCTAACATAGTGATTGTGATATGCAAAAATTACTATGATGGATATTTTAGTAAGATGATATTATTGAAAAAATGAAACGTTGTAAATCGAAAATTTGATCAAATGATTTTTTTGTAAAAATATGATATTATAAAGTTATATGGTTAGATTTCTTATTTTTGGGCAATTTGTGAAGTCACATGTTTAGTGAGCTTATTGCGTAGAGCTATTATAAAATTATTGACCTTTCTTGTTACCTATATATGTATTGCTCGGGTCCTCGCATATTAGTAGATAGAGGGGTTATAAATTCTTCAACAATAATTTTATGGTAGCTTAACGGTGGTGCTACAACGTCAAAAAAAATGATCTAGATGGAGGGGTTATAAATTGTTGTTCAGCAATAAAATGTTGCATTATTAAAGTGGTGCTACAACGTCAACGGAAAATTAAAGCGCATATCAGTAGATAAAGGGGTTATAAAATTGTTCAATAATAAATTAATAATGTAGCTTAACGTTAGTGCTACAAAAGTTAAGGCGCATATTAATTGATAGAGTAGTATATTAATCAAACTAAGTATTCTTTATATTATTACTTATTATTTTGTAATAACATTTGTTATTCATTTGTTATTAAATTTTTTTAATAAAGAAATGCGTGTTATTAATAAAATAAAAATCTATGTATCATTAACTCGCTGCTTCGCACCTGCACACAAATAAATTTTCTAGAAATAAACTGTTGCATCAAAAAAATATTTTTTTCTTTATTTATCATAATTTTAGTGATAAAATTATATAAAAATGATCAAATTAAAATCTTTTAACGAAATATCGTGATATCGATATAACCAACGAAAATGATCTGCGTTCATTACCTTACCATAATGTGTTTAAAATGACATAATTCTATGATAACAATTCGTAATAATTTAACGGAGACATGCTACACGTTACACAATTCAAATCAGGGTAATCTAAATATTAAATGAAATAATGAAATCATAAATTAAATGTCAATTGCAAATCCAAATAGAATCATTAATTCAACGTCGGGAATAATAAAATTTCGAGATTGTAAGGCCTGTTGTTCATTTCTGATCGTTCGGGCTAATTTGATCGTAAAATCGGTAACCAATCCAAACATGTGATCAAATTATAAATTGAGTTGGCTGATCACTGATCACAAAAATTTACAATAACCAATTAACACGCTTATTTTAAAATTCTTTTTTTTAGAACGCAAAAAACGGATCGTTACGCATTCCCGTAAATCAACTCAAATCCCGATCAAAAATCCGAAAGAACAGACCTTGTAAAGTTTCGGGATAGTGAATTTTCAGCAGGATTATACAGTAGATGTCGGGGTTGTATCTTATTGGGAGTTTGATTTTCGGATCTTGAGTGGCCCTCGATACAGTGTTCAAAATTCAAAAGAAAACCTATGTGTGCTCAACACAGATGGTAATTTTTGATTGTGTGAGAGTTTTTATAGATGATGTGCGCTATATACTTTGCCATATCTGATATTACTGAGAAAATTGAATAATGTGCGCTACGATTAAAAAATTCGAACATCAATATGGAATTGTTTGTGAGCGAATTTCAAGGTCATATGCGGAGCGCACATTCCGCACATTCAATTTTGAACACTTCCTCGGTATATAGTAATACATTCGTGCGAGATGACAAATTTATTATTACAATGTGGTATATATTTTTCATTATATTGCGTGAAATTTTTTGGTCAATCTAGTAACCATATTAATTTCAGTTGATTTAACCGTTAATTTTTGCCAATTGCTTTAAAGTTTTTTTTTATTAGTGGTTTAATAAAATAATCTGAACAGTTCAATAGTACATGTTAATTATTAATTATATACTGCATAAACATTAAAATTATACAATAATTCAAATAGATCACTTGTCAAATAATATTATTCTTTATCGTTATCCTATCGTCCTTTCTTTTCGTTTTCTATAATTTTAATAGTTACAACCTACATGTTTAATAATTTGTTTTGTGTTCAGATTTCGTACTTTGCATCTTAAAGATTTTACATCTACTATTTATAATACATAACTAAGTTTTTTACATTATGTTCATTTTTTCTGAGCTTTATGGCTTATATTTGCATAGTTAATTCATATTTCTTATATAACCTGAATGTACTCATGGGTAATATTCTTCTTATTGTTCGGATTTTCAATATATCTGAACATTTTTTTCCTAGAAAGATTCTTCCGATTATGTATGATAGTATTAGATAAATATCTATTCTCTTGAACAAATTTTTGTAATAGACTCGACTCTCCAGCTTTTATGTTTCATTGTTAATAATATTAAGGTGATGGTAAATTACTTTTTTGAAAAGCAAACAAGTTTTGAGTATCCTCTCCATTAGTAATACGGCTATCTTTGGCTAAGATTTTTAATGTTTGGTTTTGATAAAGTCTCGTAGGATTGATTTTTTCGTTCTGTTGGCCAGTGAACGTTCCGTCCTGTGAAATTCTTCTCGCATTACTGCCTCAAAAATCGGCCAACGACCATGTGCAAATTGGGTAATAATGACTATAGCTTATTTGCTCTTGCAATAGTAAATTCTTCTTATGTAACAAGTCAATAATTAATGTCAATTCAAAAATAAGATTTGAAATTTTACTATTAATAAGGATTTTGGTTTTAAATTGAAAATGGTTTAAGTATACCCATTTCAAACATTTATTTATCAATTATAATTTAATAAAACTTTATTTATCTATATTTATCTCATATTTTAATTGAATAATTTGCTAAAGATCATGAGTTTGTGATGCATGTTATAAATATCATGTGAGATATTCTATGAATTGAGGTGTTGAACAAATAAATTTTGATAAATGTGCCTATAGCATGTTAATGTATGATAGAGCTCATTTACATAACCAGATGACGAGACTTTCTTAATAATCTAAGAATAATATATTTTGATAAATATGCCTACAGCATATTAATGATGATAGAGCTCATTTACATTACCAGATGACGAGGCTTTCGTAATAATCTAAAAATAATATAAGGTGATGAAATTGCCAGCGTCTTATAATTTTAATTCTATAAAATTATAGATAATATCTAATTAACATACTATGATAATTGATTTGTATCGGTCTTCAATCATATTACAGTGAATTATTATCTAGTAATATATTATCTTTAAACATGTTCTATCAAAAATTATTTTAGAACCTAATAAATATAAACTATCTTTCTATGATAAATATAATTTATGAAATATTCTATATATTGCTATTGTAATTAGTAATAATTTAGAACTAATCGTTCCTTTTATAAAATAAGTACTATGTTGTTGCAATATATTTTTGGCGATTTAAATAGAAGGTAGTATAATTACGGTTCAAAAAAAGTCAGGTCGTCAGCCAGTCATCAGCCTGACAAAAAATTCAATCATTACTTAATATATTCACAAGTATGGATGAATTAATAGAAAGGATGAAATAAAAGTATTTATAAAAAAAGATTAAGTTATTTTATGGTATTCTCATATATCTTTTACTATATGTACCAATATATGAAGACCAAAACATAAGTTTCACTTAATAGTTTGGAATTAATTCAATATGATACTTTCTTAAAATATAGAATTATCAATAAACTTCAAATATATTCGCCATAATAAAAACTTTTAGTGAAATATTATTTATATTTATTTCTTTTCTATGATATAATAATCAACTTGTAATAAGATGTTATATTTATCTTCTTAAGTATCGATTATTCTGCTGAAAGATGACTCAATTTAGTAATGAATTATTTCAATTTTATTTAATTGATCACGCATTCTCGCCCAAAAAGAATTGCGGCGGATATTTCTATAAATAGAAAATATAAAATAATAATATATTAAATAGCTTTAAAGAAAAAATATTTAATAATGTTACAATATACCATTTATGTACAATCAATTGTCATCATTATATATACGTATTTATATTGATTTTATCGTAGATTAAACCTGTTTTTAAAATAGTAGATTCTAAGAACTTAAATGCAGGATATTTTTATATTGTCATCTTCATGTGAAAAATAATTTTATTTATAACAAGCTTTTTTCAGGTCGAGATAATTTTAGTATATATTTTGCTAATAATACTATCATATTATTCGACTGAAATAAAGATTTACAGATACAAATAAATATTAAAATACAACTATACAAGTAGTTCTTTAGATATAAATAAGTTACCGTGTCACAATTTTCCAACAAACAATTTTTGGTTTAATAAAGTTTCTTTGTTTTGCTTTAATATAAAATAATATGATATCAGATATATAGATTTTTGTTCAATTATTATTAATTGATATGTAATATTTAGCCAATTACGCCACTATACTATGAATATATTAGTGATAAAATATTCTAGATCAAAATGTTGTAAAATAGAACTTGTTTAATGAATACAACGAGTACAACTTTGTGGGAATTTCTAATTAAGATGAAGTAATTTAACGATAACAATTTTTTTTTAAAAAAAGAAACCCTAAAAAAGTGTTGATAGACCTAATTTTTTTTAAAAATTAAAACGAATTTTTAGGCTGAACAACTATTAAAGAATCTTATTAAAATGCTAATCTTTTAGAAGCTTAAAACCGGTTTTTCTTTCGAAAGAGCGTGATAAAAGATTTCAATTTAAGACCGTAGATATTTCCTTTTTTTAATAATGCCAGCCGACATTATGTAATTCCGGCCCTAAAGAGATGCAGATCTCGGGTGATATTAAAGTAAAATCGTGATCCATATGATATTATTGTCGATCACTAGTATGATAAGTCATTTAAATAATGTTCTTTATGTGAACCCATTCAACACTAGCATATTTTTTAATACATAATATTTATCAAATAGTTATTATTCAAAATAGTTTCTTTTTCACGCAACGCCAGATTCCCCACTTTCTGCAGATCCTTTGCAGTTAACTCATGGATCACGGATTAATGTATATTTTAAATGAAAAAAGGTATTCAGATGTATCACTTTCAGGTAAATGTATGGTATAAACCACAAGTTGGGTCGTTTCCAACTTATTCTGTTCCACTTAACCTCCATTTAAATACTAATAATTTTAATGTGGAATTAAACCTAAAGAAGATAAAAAACAAAAGAAGGCTCCCATTAGATTTTAAAAGTTGTTGTCTTTATATGATAAACAAGAATATGTTCGATGTATATCATTTATTTCAGTCAATAATAATGACAAGAGTACCTTCTTTAATTAATTATATGAAGTTAAAGCGAAGTCATGCATCTGTCTCTAAAAGAAGTTACAAGAAATCCAAATTTGGCCTACAAGTTTTATGGAATAATTTTGTCGATCATACTTTGTGATTTTAAACATGGTAACACGAACCAATTGAATCTCATCGTAAAATCTGCAATCGCCAACCTATACATTAATTAGCGTCACTTTGCATGGTAAATGTGGCAACAAATGTACAACAAAACGGGATTTTATAATAATAATGAATATCATAGCTATACTAACCCGAAATACCAAAGTCTTTTCAATTAAAAAAACTTGTAAATGTTTAATTTCTTTAGAAATTTTATAAAATTTTGTAAATTATAACAAATATAAAATTTCAAAAAAAAAAATTTTTTAATAAGACTCCAAAAATGATCGCGAATCTTTTTACGCATTAATATTAAATGGTTATCATATACAATTTGAATAAAAGTATCGATTTTTGATTATACTTTGAAGCGTAAGTTCTTTCCTATTGTTTTTCAAGCTATACTAAGTTATAATCAACAATAATCCATTTCTCAACCACGATATCTCGTTCAAATATATTTGTTATCTGTTATCCTATTACGTGAAGATTTAAAAGATGTCATCTTAAGATCTCAATTTTTTCTGACTAATAAAACTTGTTTTTGATTTACCTATTAACGTCTTAGCTGTCGAGATTTCATTCGGAACGTAATTAATTATAGGAATGTTTTTTCATTATTGGTGATCATGGAATGAATTATAGAATGCTAAGATTTCTCTGAGATATTATCTCCATTCATTTGCAGCTTATGATATATCGCTGGTTTCTTCCCTCTTATCCTTGATAAGATGTATTCTGTTGCTTTGGCCATCACTTTTACGATATTTGTGCGCCTGAAATCTTTAAAGTGACCTATTTTTGGTGGAGAGTATGATATTTACCTGCATCTCTTGAGATCTCATATGTTACACCAATAAAAAAAATAGATAATATTAAATTTCGGGGCCAAAACATCTAAAATGGTAAATATCAAAAAACTTTCTCAATTTTCTATCGCTTAATATGTTAATTTTTTTTACCAACAACTAGCCAGTTCTCCAAAACTTTCGGAAAGATTCCTTCTTCTTCTAAACGGTATATAACGACGTCCTCATTATATTTCGGGCTGTTATAAAAAATGAAAATTACAAGTTTTCACTTGAAACCATAACAAGATCCATGAGGCCTTCGTGTTATTATGATTTAAATCCGGTTCCGATATGTCCTCCGCCGTAAGATTCATAACTGATTGTTAAAACCAAAACAACTGAAGTTAGTATATTGAAGTCTAAAAACAATGCGTAAGTGCATAATCTGAAATTTTTAAGAAATTGTTGCATAATTATTATTTAAATATTGCAAAAAATTTTTTTTTTTTCCTAAAAAAAAAAAAAAAAAAAAAAAATTTATTGAACTTTTACTAGTTAATTCAATAACTATTATTAAACGATAACCATTAATTAATAAAAATAATGAAATAATATTTTGCTACTTATTTACTATTCTATATATCAAACATCCATAATATAATTTATATTCATAATTTTAGAAATACGTTCATAACTTTTTTCCTCACTTTTACTTTTACGTTTTTGACTTCTTTCTTTACTGTTCCAATAATTTTTAACTTGTAGTTCAGTTCTTCTTCCCTGCTTTCTATTTTCTGATAATTTCTTCGCTATTTCTGACCATTTCTTATAATACTTATTATTATAACATGGGTTTGTTTGAAGATCATCAATCTTACATTTTTCTTCGTATGTTAATTCGGATTTATCAACTATAATATGAAGTCGATTTCGCGTAGAATTTAAATCACAAAATAGTCAAATATTTCGAAAATAAAATAAAATAAATTATCGATTGTAAAAAAAAAGAAAAAAATACAAACTAGATTCATCTAGATGGTTAACATATCTAAAATAAAAATGTAATTTGAGGTAAGTACAATTTCCCCATTATTTAAGGTAATTACTAGTGCTAAAGTAAAAGAAAAAATTGCACATTTTGTTATAATTATTACAAAAAGATACTCACTGTCCACGAACACTTTGATGAGTACGATTTAATTTAGCTGCAATTATCTTCCATTTATCTGTTCTATCCGAATATTGATTATATAGTTCAATAAGTTGTGCTTCCTTTAAATATTAAAGCAAATTAACACACTCTCGCTAATAAGCTTTTTTTTTCATTAAATTTCATAATTAAAGTATGAAATATGGATCAAATTAAATGAAATTTTTCACATACCTCAAAGGTATATAATCCTGGTGTTCTTTTCGATCCTAATTTTTTGTAAGTTGGCATTTTTGTAATCGGAAATATTTAATTATGAGTTTATGGCAATAAATTTAGATATAATGTAGGAGTTATATTTACGTGAAAAATATTGAGAATAAATATATTATTTTAATTGTTTTAAAAAAATGTATTCAAAAGGTGGTTAAAAAAATGAAAGAGTAGCTATGAAAGAAAGATATTAAGGAACGTAAAAAATTTCAAAAGCATTAATTATAAATCGTGATACAAAAGTATGAAAAAAAAGAATTTTGGAATGTTAAATAGTCACTACTGGAATTATCAGTAAATACAAAAATACTATAATACTACATATATAATTATTATTATTATGTTGCAGGGGCTGTATGCACTTTTTTTTGTGTAGTAATTGATTTATATCTACCAATTATGATTTTTTAAATGAACTCTTATGGAATAGTAAAAAGCCTAAACTAATCATACATTTGGTTTACTTAAAGGTTAAAGAAAGGTGGTTTAGTATGTCATTTTGACTTTTGCATGCAATATGTTAAGCATATGCATAAATTTTATTAATATACACATATATAGATTAGTAATGCCAAATTAAACTTAGCTGACCGCCCAACGAAATCTTATTTAAGCTTCCTAGAAACAAAAGTGCTTGTGTTACATCTTTCTTTCATAATGATCGTGCAACGTTTCTCAATCAAAGTTTAGATTTGGCGTTTTACGGGCCGTTTTTTTTTTGATTTCTTACTTGAAATGGCAATAAAAGAATTGAATAGGAAATATAATATGAATTATTTTAGATTGTGCTAGAAACCTTTAGAAAAATTTCACTAAACTTTTAAAGTCATCCTTTAAATTCGGTAAATTCCATTTACTCCATTTTTTTGGAAGTAAAGATATGAACACTTAAATGGAAGGTATAAAAATACATTATTTAAATGACAATGATGTTTCTATTTTTTGATGTTCATTTACATCTGTTGTGTAACATAGCACTAGAAACTCCGGTATCTTTACTTTTTGATTAAACTCTACATGTTAAAAAAAATCCGAGATACTAAATATGGATTACAAAAGATTTCAGATTCACATAAATCAGCCGATTAACTTTATAACGATTCTTTATTATTAAAGAAAAACAATAAATAAATAAATATTGATATCATTTCGAACTTGTATAAATACCAAATAAAGAAATACTTTTAAAAAAAAAAAAATTCTTAACCTATTGGTATATTTTTATCATAAACGTTATTATTGAAATTCTTTAATATTCATTAATTCTATTTTTTTTTTTTTTTTTTTTTTTTTTTTTTTTTTTTTTTTTTTTTTTTT
>JADRCO010002862.1:0-11959 GCA_021464525.1 Rhizophagus sp. LPA8_4_AMF
GAATTTAAAAAAATTTTAATGGGTGTTATTACTTGACTTTAGAAATTATGGGGGGTCGGTTACTTATGATTCCTACTGTAACTCTTTTAATTTTTCACCCTGAATTTAATTAGTAGCTGAGTGCCAATCTTAGGTGGATCAGCTATTAATACATTAAGCTAAACTAAAGAAGATATTAGGAATTTAAAATTATATAACAAAATCACCTGGTAAATGGAATCACTTCAAAGTAGCTTTTTGCAAAATTAAGTGCAGTTCTAAACTTAGTAGGTTCTAATCTAATAAAGGTCAAACTTAAATAACTTTATTAAAGCTATTGCAAAAAATTTATCAAAAATTAAAATTAAAAATGAAATACTATAACTTGATTATATTCTAATTTAATAATTTTTTTTGTTAAAAAAAAAAAATATATAAACTCAATATTCTTAAAAATTTTATCTACATTATAAAAAAGACTAAATTATTCAGCAATAATAAGTTTTATAATACTTTCCAATATATTAACACCCATACCCCTAATAACTTCTTTTTCAGCTAAAAATCCATCAACTAATCTACCAATCATAATCCGAGAATTTTCAGATCCCATAACTTGTTTTATTGAACTTGGTACAACTTTTTGTAAAAGTAATTTTTTTGCTTCCTCTTTTGTTTTTAATTTCTCTTCTTCAGTGCGTAAAGGTGATGTCCCTGTCCAAGTACCATTTGGCCAAAACGAATTTGTAAAATTTTCAATAATAGATGTCACCTTTTCTTCAGTGGATAAAGTATCAATATACATTAAAAATGAAGTTTTAATTGCTTCCGTATATGATCTTCTAACAACCTCTCTTAGAACTGATAATACAGTCCTACGAAGATGCCACTGAGATTTAACTGATAAATCAAATATTTCTTCGACTACGGCAAAAATTGTATCAATTAAAAGATCAATATCTTGACCTGTTAATTGTTTATTTGGTCGCACTCGATGTTTTGATATTAAATTTATATCATCCGAATCTGATGTAGCATCATTATCTGCAATTGAAGATCGATTTGAAGGACCATCCACCATAACAATTGAAGATGAATCACTTTCACTTGTAGATGTTGGGGTGGTTCGATTAGATCCCCATGCTGTTGAATTAACTGTTTCGATGCTGGGTTGTGTAACTATTGTAGAAGACGAATTTTTTCCATATAATTCTTCAGGAATCTTTGATAAGTCTGTGGAAATTCTTGGTAAAAAGTCGGAAATTTTCTTAAAAGCTGCTTCCGAAGACCTTAATATCTCGGAGGATTTTTTCGGTAAAAATGTTTCATCATAACTTTGATTCCGTTTATCATGTTGATTCTTTGAATCGCTATTATTAGTTAAAAGATTCACCATAGACATAGATTTTGCTGATAAGATTGATAATCCTCTTGTTTTTTTCAAATTAGGCATCTCCGAGTTCTTTTTTGGTAATCCATCTCTTTTCATAAACTTTTGTAAAGCATCACTTTCACAAAGTATAACATCACTTAGCAAAATGTTCAAATATCTTTCTAATGCTTCGCAAGCCTCATGATTTTTTTTAAACTTTAGCCGAGGCATTGTCACTTTATCGACTTTAGGAAAAGCTTGTACTAAAGATTGATGCATTTTTTCAAAATCTGCATAACTTCGTGTCATAATCCATCCTGTTGATCCAGGTTGCTCAACTTCAATCATATAACCTAAAGATTTTGTTAAAACAATATACTTATTCGGCGCCTCAGAAACTTCAGTCATTCTTATACGTACTCCCGTTAAATCCATCTTCGGAGGTTTTGGTTGGTCAATTAACAATTCGCGATTACTCTCCGTCGTGTCATCAACTTCATAAGGATTTATAGGTGGTTTAGGGTTTGCATCGGGATTTTCAGAAATATTTTTAGTCAATTCTCCCAGAGCCTCAACCGATATGCCATTTGACCAAGACATAGAGTGTCTTCTCGGATTGGCTTGCAAATGTTCAGAATTATCATTTTCTCTAGGCAAACTATTATCAAGGAACTCCGAAGTTGAAGATAAAACAGAATCACCCAATGTATTTGGTCGGTTTAAAACCTTTTCTTCAACTGATGTGCCTTTCGATAAGGAACTCGATTTATCATCATCATCAGGTGGATGTTCATCTTTAATCAAGAAACTCATGTCTTCACCCTGAGTTTTCATAGATTTTATGAAATCATCAAAATAATCTCTCTCCAAAACGACAAAAACGTATTCTTGTAACATCATAAAACAATTACTTGACGGTGCTTTCAATATCTCCGTAATACATTGTTCAACCAATCCCTCTTCAACAACTTCTACAAGATATGTTGCGGTATTGCCAAAATAAGTTTTAAATATTCCTAAAGCATCCTCTTGAATCAAACTAATATCAACTTCTTGAGTTGCTATTTTTCGAAACGAATCTGCCTGAAGCCAAAACCTTAGTAAATTGGGCGATTCTCTTTCCTCTAGAAAAGCCATAAATTCCGCAAAAGTTTCTCCCCGATTATTTAAAATATTTTGTAAATTAATTGATTTATTGGATCGTGAAAATAGGCAATTAGGAGAAACTGTAGGGGAAACTGTAGGGGAAACTGTGGGAGAAACTGTGGGAGAAACTGTAGGAGAAACCAATGGTGAAATATTTTCCTTAACTGTGATTTCATTTTTGGATTCTGCATGATTTTCTTCAACTGATTCTATTGGTTCATTGCCGATTTCTGTTTTAGAATCAGCAGACAAATTTTTTTGCATTAGTGTAGATGATCCAACTAATGATTGATTTAGTTGAGTAGTCGTTGAACCATTACTCGAAATAGATGTCCGATTTTCACCTGAAGACTCATGAGGTACTGTAGGTGCGGGGTTTACAAAGTTAGATGAATCAGAAGGTTGTTCTAATTTTTCAGCTAATTCGGCCGCTTCTATCGAATTTGCCAATTCATGAAATAGAGAAGCTTCGTTCTCATCAATTGCATCTATTGGAGAGATGTCCGTTAGATATTCAACAATGGTACGATTAATCCAGTCAGGGTCACAAATAGTATTGAGTGTTGCTTGAAAAATTAGATTGGCCCACAAATCAGATAAAAAGGCCATTAACATATGACTATGAATTTCTGATGAAGGTAATAGTCTTACAAGCATCAAATGAGATACTGAACGAAGGATTTGTGCTTGTGCCACTCTATTTGTCGACTGTGTAAGAACAGAAGATTCATTCTGACTACAATAGACACTCAAAGGTGTATTTGTTACTATAAATTTTCTATATTCTCGCTAAATGATGATGATAATTAATTTATTAATATCTAGATGACAAATTAAATATAAGCAACAAGAGTATATACATACCAAATGAACTATAAATGTGTTCGAAATTGCAAAACTCGACATAACACCTAATTCTACTTTATCTAAATTTTGGAAACATAAAGCTAAATTCATTGCCATTACATTCATAGCATTTCTAACTTGATTTGAAAATTCTGGACATTCGTTAGGATTTATTGGACTATAATAGAAATCCACTATATCACGTATAATATATTTAAACACTTTATCTAAAGATTTATCGATATTATCTGTAATTGCTAGTTCTGTCATCTTTACTTTTTCTGCTGATTTTAAGGCCTTCAATTAAAAAAAATACATTAGATAGTAATATAATAAATATTCAAATACCAAGTTATTTCTAAATTTACCTCTGAACTTAAATTTCTCGATATATTTGTGTCCTTTACCATAACAATTTTTTCCTTTATTTCATTTGTAACTGTATTTGCTCTAAGAATATAACCGAATGCTACTCCAAGACCAAGTAATAGTAAAGGGGATCTTTGTAAATAACTCCAAGTGAAAATAATAAGTAAATATAATATAAAAAGCATTCTTGGTGTTGATGAAACAAAATATTGGAATAATTCTACTGGACCCATACTAAAGGATAAAGTTGGTTGCATTACATTTTCGGAAACTATACTTTTATCTTGTAGAATTGAGGTTACATCAATTGTTTTGATTTTTGCTTTATCAGACTGTTTTTCTGATGAAGTATCACTTTCATTATCATTTTTTTCAAATTTTAAGTTATTTACTTCCGGCGTCTTATTAAGTTCATTTTCCTGGCTATTTACAACATCCAGGTCTTTAATTAATGTATTTTGATCAATATGATCTGATAATGATTCGGATATCATGTTGCAATGATTAACTGATAAATTATAATTATTATTATTAGATTTAATATATCATAAGATGATTAATTTTTTTTTTTATTAAGTATTATGATTACTGGAAAAGACCATAAGTAAAGAGCTAAATTAAAATAATAAAAAATTATGAAATTGATAAATAGTTTGTTATAATAAAAATTACGCGAAAAACTATCATTAAACATAATCCTATAAATTGAACATAAAAAACACTAGGATCATTCCCAAAAATTTTCTTCGAGACCCGCAAGATTCAAAAATTAAACTTTGAATCCATAAATTCGATATTATATGATCCCCTAATCGAGATATTCAATTATAAAAATCAAAATCGAAACATACCTCTTAATATATTCCTATATTAATATAATAAATTTTATCTGCCGTCCATAAAGTTGATTTATTATACCTAAGAATGAATATTTCAGTAAGAAAGAATGCTGAGCGAAACCGTTTAATAAAGATAGTTTTATATATAAAACTTAAAATTATTTCATACCTTTGAGAGTGATAAGTTAAAATATTCACGGTTTATTAAACATGATATTCAAGAAGACCGTTAATGGCTTTGGATAAACTTGGCGGCATTTCATTAAAAGTGCAATTTTCCCCTGCGTAACCGTATAAGGTGTATTTTGCGTAACACCGTTTCACACCCTTTACGCTCTACCTATTTTTGATTTTGAAGTTTAGCGAAATTTATTTGTCACTCATCGTGCGCCACACTTAATGCCAGCTGGACCATATTATGCCAGCAATCCAGCCCTATATTCTAATTTTAGTCAATATTCATACTAGTTTCCAAACAGGTTAGAAAGATTAACAATGCCGATGATAAAGTGGAAACCATGTGCTGATATGCTATTACGATTTAAATAACGTATAACTTTATAAAAAAGGAAGATTAACGTGTGACGACTGTGAAATGTAAATATATATATATTATATATATATATATATATAATTTCAGAATATTCGAGATTCGAATTTTTTATTTATGGAAAATCAGTGAAAATGAATGCTAACCTCTCTGTTATACAAAAAAAGTTTCATCTACCTTCTGATATATTTTGTTTATATTTTGTTATATTTGTTATATTTGTTATAAACATTTTATATTTTATAATAAAAAGAATTAAGAATATTCTTCAAAATCGGGTGTTGAAATTTAATGTGTTATAAAAACGCGTGGAGAAGAAAGTCCAGTACGTCATGATTAACATAGTTCTCCTGAGTCCTGACCAAGTGTTCTAAATTCCACAAATAAGGCAAGGATCTTATGATAATAAACAAACCCCCTTAGGAATATACCTATAATCAAAATCTATAAATAAATAACTTTTTTTACGAATTTTCCGTCTTGAAGTCATTATTCTTACCCCTTTGGTTTTTTGCAATTTCCTTCTTGTTGTGTAAACCACGATTATATTTAACCGTTTAAAGAAAAGAAAAATATCCTCTTGTTATATATATATTTCACTTATCAATGACGACACAAAATTCACGAAAAAGTTCTACATATCTGCCCGGCGGAGAAGTTTTTCGACGATTTTCAACCAGTTCTCGTGGTGCTGGAGTAGTTGACGTCGTAGCCCATGCTGCTTTCAATGAAAAAAAATGGGTTTGGGTCGAGGATAAAGAAGCGGGATATATCGCCGGTTACATAACGAAGGAAATGGGCGAAAAAGTGGAAGTCCACTTTAATGATAATTCGGTATATCTAATGATTTATTTCGCTCTAACAACTATTTTTCAATGAATCGTTATATTTATTACATTTTTAACTTAATTATAATTTAGTCCCGTGTTGTTAATGTGAACGAAACAGAAAAAATGAATCCACCTAAATTTGATAAGGTGGAAGACATGGCTGACTTAACACATTTAAATGAAGCATCTGTAATTCATAACCTTCGATTACGATATTTATCTGATATGATATATGTAAGTTATAATATAAATCAATCTATTGTTTCGCATAGCGCTAACGCATCTATGTCCTTAAATAGACATATTCAGGGCTTTTTTTGGTTGCCGTCAATCCATATCACTCGCTCCCAATATACACGGATGAAATAATACGATCCTATAAAAATAAACGACGGTACGAAATGCCGCCTCACATTTACGCAGTCGCTGACTCAGCTTATCATGACATGTTACAAGAGCGTGAAAATCAATCTATTCTTATAACGTGAGTACTTTCTTTTATATATCGAGCGATATTTGTCATCATTTAATGTTATATATATATATATATAGTGGTGAATCTGGTGCAGGAAAAACTGAAAATACAAAAAAGGTTATTCAGTATATAGCGACAATAGCCAGTGATAGTGCTAGCACCAAGAAGTATGGACTACTCGAACAACAAATCCTTCAAGCCAATCCGATATTGGAAGCTTTTGGAAATGCTCAAACAATTCGAAATAACAACTCCTCTCGTTTTGTAAGTTCTCATCTCGATAATATGTGTATATTCTGTTTTAATTAGAGTTGTTTATAATTCAATTTCTTGTTACAGGGTAAATTTATCCGTATTGAATTCAATTCGGCTGGTCAAATTTCTGGTGCGAATATCGAACGATATTTATTGGAAAAGTCACGTGTCACTTATCAGACACTTGAGGAACGAAATTTCCATATATTTTATCAGTTGTTGAAAGGAGCTTCGCCCACAATTAAAAGTATGTCACTCAAATCATAGTAATTAAAATGTAAATAATTTATTTACTCATATCTCTACATAGATAAATTTCTATTGGATGGTTCATTGGATGATTATAGGTTCACGAAACATTCAAAAAAAAATATTGATGGTGTAGATGATGCTGCTGAATTCGAAATACTCTTGGTTTGTATAATATTTATATAAAAATATTAAAAAATATTTTAATTATTGTTTTACTAATGCATTTAATTTTTTATAGAACGCCATGAATGTTGTTGGTATTTCACAAGATGAACAAATTGACCTTTTTCGTATAATAGCATCTGTTCTTCATCTCGGAAATATTAATGTAACTTCTGGAAGAGACGATCAAGCGTATATTTCGGACGCTTCTGCGGCTGAAAAAGTATGTCATGTATTGGGCATTCCAACAGAAGCTTTTATAAAAGGACTTATTAGGCCTCAAGTAAAGGCAGGTCGCGAGTGGGTTGCTCAAGCTAGAACTAAGGAACAAGTTTTATATTCAGTTGAGGCTTTGGCAAAGGCATTATATGAGAGAAGCTTTGGTGCATTGGTTGAAAGAATTAATAAAGCAATTGATACGCCATCAAATAAAGCTTATTTTATCGGAGTTCTAGATATTGCTGGTTTTGAAATATTCAAAGTTGGTTTTTAATATATATATATGCATATGCATTTTTTTTTTTACTTTGAAATTTTTACAAATTTATTTTTATTTAAATATTGCAGACAAATGGATTTGAACAATTATGTATCAACTATACCAACGAAAAATTACAGCAATTTTTCAATCAACATATGTTTGTATTGGAACAAGAACAATACAAACTCGAAAATATTGAATGGAATTTTATTGATTTCGGACTAGACCTACAACCAACAATTGATTTGATTGAAAAAGCTAAAGTATGTCCAATATACACTGCATTTTTTAAATAATTAAAATCTTACTTATATTAACTATGTTATGATTTAAGCCCGTTGGTATATTGGCTTGTTTGGACGAAGAATGTGTTATGCCAAAGGCTACTGACAAGACATTTGTTGAGAAATTACATAGTATTTGGAAAAATAAGTCGTCAAAGTATGGTGTACCTCGATTTCAACAAGGATTCATTCTCAACCATTATGCCGCAAAAGTGGAATATACAACTTCTGGATGGCTTAATAAAAATAAGGATCCTCTTAATGAGAATGTTACTAGACTTTTGGCGCATTCTTCACAGCCATATATAGCTTCACTCTTTACTGATTTCCTTGGTGATACTACTGATTATGGTACAAAGAATCGTGTTAAACGCGGAGCTTTCCGCACTGTTGGTCGTAGACATAAAGAACAATTACATTCATTAATGCAGCAACTTTATTCAACTCATCCACATTTTGTTCGTTGTATTGTGCCTAATGATGAAAAAATGGCTGGAAAAATCAACATACCACTTGTGCTAGATCAATTAAGATGTAATGGTGTTATAGAAGGTATTCGTATATGTCGTGCGGGATTTCCTAACCGATTAGGTTTTATTGAATTTAGGCAAAGATATGAAATCTTGGCTCCAAGAATTCTTCCAAATGGCTATGTTAATGGACGAGAAGCTGCCCAGAAATTGTTGGAAGCTTTTCAACTTGAAAGCGACCAATATCGTATTGGTTTGAGTAAAATCTTCTTTCGTGCTGGCGTGGTATGTACTGTTCCTTAAATCAATTTAGCTGATCTATTTTAAATTCATTTTAACCAATTATTTATACGGAATTAGTTAGCTGAATTAGAAGAAGTTCGAGACACAAAATTATCTTTTGTGTTTACGAGATTTCAAGCGCACTGTCGTGGAAAACTTTCGCGAAAAGATTATAGTAAACTTTCAGAAAAAACTTCCGCTGCTCTTGTTATTCAAAGGAATATACGAGCAATTAACAAACTCAAACAAAATCCTTGGTGGAAGCTTTACTACCAAATTAGGCCAATGTTACCAAGTAAAAAGGATGAACAGATTAAACTATTGAAAGAACGCATAAAAGAATTGGAAGAAAAACTACAACACGAGACACAGGAAAAACAGAAGTTGGAGTCATCTAATGTACAATTGGAAGTTGAGAAGATAACTCTTGAAGAACTTCTTCACAATGAAAAATCCTTGTCACTTGAGAAGGACGAATTAATACAGAAAATTAGACTTACAGAGGAGCCTGAAAATATTGATGAATATAATTCTACTAAACCTGGTTCAAAAGATCAATTATTAGAGCTTGAACAAACCAATCAGCTATTACAAGAGAAGCTTGAAGAAATGAGGAGTAAATATGAAGATGAGGTTCAAGAGAGAAAGAAGGATAAGATTAAGTTAGATGAAGTAAAATCTAAACTTGAGGCTGCAGAACTTTCCAGAATTAAATCTGAGACTATTGAAGGCTCAATAAAACATCAAATTAGTAAACTTGAAACATCATTATCAGATGTTACTAATGAATTAAAGACTTCTCGAGAAAATGTTCAATCTCTTGAATTATATATAAAAGAATTGGAAGCGAAAACCGAAAGTGATGCTGCAGAAATTGCAGATTTTGGTTTACTTCAACAAAGAATACAAGAAGATTTTCAGGAAGAACGAGAAAAATATAGGAAAGAAATTGATGATGCACAATATACTCTTGAACAAACTAGAAAAAAGTACGAAGTTGAAATGAATAAACTTAATGAGGAAATTGAAATAGATAGAGTTAATATGTTAAATCTTCAAGAGGAGAATAAAAAATTATCTTTGAAACTTAAAGATTTGTTAACTAATAATAACGAAAGTTATCCGTTATTAATTGAGGGTGAAAGAGAAAAATTGATAGGACAAATTACTGAATTAAGTCAATTATATAATGAAATATCAGTTTCTAATGAAGAACTTCAAATGCAAGTTAATAATTTGTTAATTGAAATGAGCCAACTAAAAACGACATTGGAAGAAACTGAAACACAAAAAATGTTATTGGAAAAATTGAAAAAGAATCTTGAAGATAGACTTGATGAAATCCATGAACAATACCATGATGCTAGTCAAAATAAACATGTAGCAGAGAAAAACTTATCAGCCTTGGATAGAGAAGTTTTTGATCTGAAGCAATTAGTTGAAGAACATCAAGATGCTGCTAATTCTTTAAGTGAGAAACTGAGAAAAGTTGAAGCTAGTTTAGTGGATTCCCAAAATGAATTGGCAAAAGAAAAAGAAGAGAACCAAGAGCTAATAAAGTCAAAGGTAGAAACATAATTTATTAAATATGTGAAAATAATTAATTTACTGAAGCTATTACTTTATAATTTTTTTTTATTATAGACAATATTGGAAAAACAGATTACAGAACTAAATGCTAAAGTAGCTGAATTGGAAACTAAATTAATGACTTCACCAAAGAATCTAAAAAGACTTGAAACAAGACTTGAAGAATTAACATTAGCAATTAATAATGAAACAAATGAAAAGAATGAATCTATAAGTAATTTACGTAAAGCTAATAGAACTATACGTGAATTACAATTTCAATTGGAAGAAAATGATAAGTCAAAACTAAGATTTGAACAGGAAATTTGCAAATATGAACAAAAGGTTGGAAAGTTGAGAGAAACTATTGAAGAAATGGTAAGCTTATTAATTAGTTTTTATTTTGAGGTTTTGAATATAAGGTTTTATATTAAATGATTTTATTTAAAATATATCGTAATTAGCAAAGTTCTGAAAGTTCTTTGCAATTAAGTAAGAAACGCGCAGAACGTGAAGCTCATGAAGCAAAAGAAAGAATTGTTAGGTAATTAATGTAGTACGTGTTTTGGTCAAGTTTATTTTCATTTTACTTTATTTTTAGCGTATTTATTATCTGTTTAATAACACTTTTACATACTTATCGTTAATAGACTTGAAAAAGAACTAGAGAAAACAAAGTCTCGTCTTGGAAGAAGAAATTCTATGACATCAGTATATTCAGTATATTCATCTGCTTCTGCCTCGTCGAATTCATCAAATTAATTTAATAACTTTAACAATTATATATGTATTTTAGAATGTTAATGTATTTCTACAATGTAATCAATGTATTTTAATTCTTTTTTTTTTTACTTGTATATTATCTGTATTATTTTCGGACTGGTTGGACTTTAATAATAATCAGTTTTTACTATGTATATTATCTTAATACAATACTTTAATATTTAAGATTAAAAATTAATTATAGCATAATATATTATTATAATAAATATGTACTTTATACTTCCTGTTTTGTTGCATTATTTAGGATCATTTTTAAATAAATAAGTATCATACGCGTTACATATCACATGCGGTAGTTGTTAACATATGTATAGAATTTATAGAATGACTCTAAATATTATATATAGAATTCATAATTGATTTTTATTTAAATTAATATAAATTATTATTTTAGTTCATAGTAATTCAACTTATTTTATTTTATAGAATTCATTTTTATAATTTTTTTAAAAAAAATTGTCTGAATAACTCCAACATCACTATTATGAATCTCTAAATTGAACTACTGATAATTAAATAACAATTGCAAAAACTATCTTTAAATTTACTTTAATTTGTTTTTTTTATTAGTAAAATTTTAATTATAAGTTATTAAAAATATTTACAATTATATATTTTTTTAAATGTAAACCTAAATCTTACTTAATGCTTAAATCTTACCTTTAGTTAAAAAAGAAATTTTTTATATAGACCATTTAATTCCAATTAGAATTAAATATATAAAAAAAACCTGAAAAAAAAAGTTTGTCAAATAAATTAAAAATGATATTTAAGGCTATTTTTGATGCTTTAAAAGGTTAAATAAACTTGTAAAACAGATAAAAATACATATATATTTTTTAAAAAAGTTTAAATTGTTAAAAAAATTGCAAAAAATGATTTTGAGTTTTAGTAAAAAAGAGATAATTTGAGTCAAAAATACACTATAATCTACACTTCCGCATCATAAGTTTAGGACCACCCTATTTTCAATAGTATTCAATAACATTTCATTACTAATTATAAGAATTTTTTT
>JADRCO010002863.1:0-11957 GCA_021464525.1 Rhizophagus sp. LPA8_4_AMF
ACTTAAATTTTAATTTAAGCATATTTTAAGAATATTTTAAACATGTAAAAAAATACACTTATATTGTACTTAAATTCTAGTTTAAGTATAATTTAAATATAATTTAAGTACTTGGGTAAAAAACAAGTACATTAAAAGTATATTTTAAGAGTATTTTAGGCATATTTTAGGCATATTATAAGTATATTGCAAATTAAAATTGATACTTATTTTAAGTATATTTTAATAAAATTTTAAGTATATTTTAAGTATAAAGACTTTTCATAGGGATATTTATAAGTTATAATGCAAGTTTTATTATTTTAGATTAAGATTATAATATTATAGATGCTAATGATAGTAATGAACATAGGGATAGTCAGTATATTTTTAAAACTGAAGTTTTATCAATAGAAAAAAGTTTTAAAGGAGGTATTGTCTAGTGTTATTTTACAAAAGATCCTGATTTTAAAAAAAATAAAAAAGCCACCTATAATTATTATTTTAAAATTTATGTGTATTCTGAAGGAAGTATATCAAATCTTAAAAAACATTTGAGTAAACATAATGTGTTGTGATACTTATGTAATACCAAAGTATCAGCCAGGTGTTATATGTATAATATAGTAACGTCATTAATGTTAACTGCAGAAAATAATGATATACCACAATATTGCTAAAAAAGGTTAGACAACATGTAACATCCCGCCATCAACGGTTTACTCACATAGTACGCAGTATTATTTGAAGTCATCTAAAAAAAAATTTTATTTTTATGCACATAATAGTTCAAAAATGATTATCCTCTTTATTACAATAGTAACAAATTTGCGACTTCTTTTGAAAAAAACTAAATTATTTTAGTTGCATACAAACAAATCAAAATCAAGGATTAGATATCAGAAAGATATTCAGCTCTTCTAAGGTAAATGTTAAATCATCTTTTATTTTATTGTAAAATTTTCTAACTACTAATGATTAACCTATAATTATTAACCAGTAGATATACAATAATTCCAAAATAAGAGATAAACTTATTCAATAGATTATAACTAATCAGCAGCCCTTTATCATTATTGAAAATTCTAGTTTTATTGAATTTGTACATTTACTTAATCCCAATGCCTTAATACCATCAGCTAATACAATTAAAAGAGATATTTGCAATCTTTATGAAAAGAATGCTAAAAAGATTAAAGCTATTTTTCAAACAGTATCTGAAAAATATTTTTTATTACTGATATCTGGATGTCTTCTTCAACTAAATCTTTTCTATCTTTAATGGCCCACTTTTATATTAATTAAGAATGGAAAATGGAAATTACAAAGTATAATAATTGATTTTATACAAATGTATGGATCCTATACTGAAAACAATATTAAAGAAATATTTATATCAGGATTGAAATCTTTATCAGTTAAAGATAAGGTAATTATTAATTTTAAAGTAAATAATCTTTATATAATAACTCATTAAAAAGTAATAAACTAATAACTAAATGTATTAAATTTATTTAAAATTTATTATTTTTTAATGAAATGAGTAAGTAGGCAAATGAAATCATATTGCTTTTAATGGTAAAAATCATTTTAGGTGTTTTGCTTATACAATTAATATAAGTGTAAAGATGCTGTCTGAAACTAAGCAGTTTCTGAAACTGATGAAATCGAAATTTAGTAAAACTATTTTGGAAAATTTTCATTTTTCTGAAACTGGTAAAACTATCAAAACTTATTCAAAACTGCCAAAACTAATCTGAAATATCCAATTGATCAGATTGGCAGATTAGACGATTATCTTAATATTTTTTTTTAGAGATGGCTTCACTGGACTCATTCAAGATGAAATGAACCTCAAGGTACATCGAGGAGGAAGGAAATGTTTATTTTGTTTTAATTTTTTCGTTAAAAATATTTTCTAACGTTCTTATTTTGTTTTATTTTTTAGGAACAGCTTCTCTAGACCATTCAAGGCAAAATGGATCTTAAGGTATACTGGAGAAGAGAAACTATTTTTTTTATTTTCCATTAAGAACGTTTTCTAACGTTTTTTATTTTTTTAATAGGAACAGCTTCTCAGGACCATTTAAGATGAAATGGACCTCAAGGTACATCAGAAGAAGGAAATAATAGGTTTTTTAAAAATATTTTCGTTAAGAACATTTATTAACGTTCTTTATTTTTTTAGGAAAATGACTTTTCAGATGAAATTAGATACAAGGTAAGCCAGAGGGATAAAAAAAATTATATTTTTTTAATTCTTTTCATTAAGAATGTTTATTAACGTTCTTTATTATTTTTTTAGAAATAGAACACATCTGAAATTTTATTTATTTAATAAAAAAATGTGATTTTATTTTCTATTCGAAAACTTTAATATAGACGAAACAGAGATTTGAGTATAGAAAATTTCAAAATTTTATGATGTAATTAACAAAAAATTATTGTTTTTTCTGCTGTTTATTCCTTGGTAATGTATTCTTATTATCATTTTCTGGTCTTTTACTAGTTCTGACACTCTCTTAGTCACATGATCTATCCATTACTCTTTGTTCTGCTAATTCTTTACGTAAGCTTGCCAAATACCTTATAATCCATCCTTCAACTGTTTTGATTTTTGGCACTTCACTTTCTTGAATTTTCCTTCTTCAGCTAGTTGTTTTAGTTGTATTACCATTTCTTTTGCAGATATTCGGTCAGTTTTGTTTACATTTCCTGCTAAAAAAACCTTCTAAGTAAGTTTTCACCATCATTAAAATACGTTTTCCAGTGCCTCGTTGACCATATTTATGGCTACTTCTGAGTACCCAGCTACTTTCTAACAGAAAATTTTCATTTGTATCTATAAAAATTATAGTTTTCAATAATTTGTTTCTAAACAGCATTATAATATTATGCACTACAATAGAATACCTATAGGATGATTTGTACTTTCAAAAGTGATGGTCTTATTTGATTTATCTGTAATATTTACTATAAAAGATTGGTTTCTTATATTAAATAAACAAAACAGAACGTTACTATCATGAACCTTTAGCTCGAATCATGGGAAAATTCCATATTGAATTCAGTTTTGTATGGACAGAGACATCAGGAGTTGGCTTGTATAAAGGTTTTTCAATCAACTTTGAAATGTCAGCTGGAGAATAATGCGCCTATTCACCTATATACGGTAAGGTCTGAGCCTGAATATAGCCAGTAAAAGGTCCTTCAATTGGCCATTCAAAATATGATAATTTGGTAATACCAGATATTGTTTTGACAGATAGGTGATTATGTTTTGGTTCCAGATGAGCAACAGAGGTCCCGCCCAGATTCTTTATAGCATCTTTGATTTTCTCACCACTATCTAAATTATAACCAACTTTTACATATCTCTTGATGGAATGAGCTATCTAAAGGTAATTATTTTAGCAGAAAAAATTCATCGTGCTTTTACTAAATAATAATTACACTATTATCTGATGTTGAAGTTCATGGATTTTTGGTTATATTTTCAGGATATCTAAATTTACACAAGCCTATAATCTAATTCAAGGTGAGTTTAAGATAAATATTGATGGGAGAAACAAGTTGTTCCTCTTTTTCAATGAATCTTACCTGTGCATGATGTGAATCAACGCTAGTTTTTGCCTCTTCAGATTCAAAAAAGTGCCACTTACGAACATCAATATCATACCATTGGTTCTAATTTGCAACAATGGTCATTAATTCAGAATTATGGTAATGTCCGCCATTGTCAGAGAAGATCTTTATCCATTTTTGTTTTGGATCTAGTGTTTTAAAAACAGCATCAAAGGATGATGCAGTAAACCAAGCATCTTGTTTGGTATCAGTGGACCAATAATCAAATGCCTGCACATCCAGCTGCAAATCATCACGCTTTGTAAAAACCAAAATTGTATGGAGGGTCCATCCTCGTTTTCCAAAAAATTGTTCCTTAGTTTCATGAGCACTTTTAGATAGGATCCTCATTTTGTAATCACATACTAGAATTGCACCATTATCATTGAAATCTAATAATTTTGATTTGAATTGATTGCTTAGATAAACTTTTCTTGCCTGGTGAGCAAGAAAATAGTAAAGCTTATTTCGTGACTCTTCAACTGTAGCTTGAAGATTCTCTGAAAGTACAGCAGCTAAACGTTCGATAAGAACAAACAATTGATCATATGTGGTGCAATGGGTTTTGTGTTCTTGAGTACACTCTCCAAATGCATATAATAAGCAATGATTAATTATATCCAAGTGTAATATTGTACCATCTTCATTTATAGCAAGTTCATTTTCAAATCCTCGTTTTAGATGATGCTGTAACTTCTCAAGTTCATTCACTAGTGTATTCTTGAAAAATCATTAGATTTAATTAGAGAATTTCATATGTATTTATTACAATTTTTTTTATTAAATAAAACAATTCATAAATATTACAAATTTATATACCTGTGATTCCTGATTTACATTTAATTTACCAGATTAATCAATGTATCAAATACTTCGTAGCAATAATCATTACAAATATTATATAATTCGCCCAATTTTTTCGATAAACATAGTGATCACCTGCTAAGCGTGCCATAAAAGAAGTCCTTTTTATTCTATCAGGATAAGTCACTTCAAATTTTTGCCAGAGGGCTTCTTTGTCATCTTTTAAATATAGTAATGGCAGATTGGTTTTTAGATCAACACGATAAGAACTCATAGTGACATTGTCTTTGTCAGAAAAAAAACTCTCAAATTCTTTGTCTTTGATTTCAGAGATATAATTTTACAACTGGTTTAACTTTTGCAGGACATCCTGAACTATTTACGTGGCTAAATTTCTTTGTTGCATTAATTAAATTATTTGAAATCTAAAAAATAGCCGATAAGTTATTTTCTTATGACAAAATTAACAAATTATATTCAAAATTTACCACTAAATTCCATTGTATTTCCCTATGTCCAAAATTTTCCACAATAATAGAAAGAATTCGTTGCTTCCATCCCATCCACATTTATTAGCTTTAATTGTCTTTTTAAAACTTCTCCAAAATTTTTCAATTATCATTTTCAATCGTTTATTTTCTTTTATAAATTCAGCTTCTTTTTTATCAACACCATTTAGCAGATTCTTATTAAACAAGTATAGAAGTGCATTACTTTCATTATTGAAATCCACAGAACATGTCCAAAATTCAAGCTATTATAAATGCTGTTAGATTTTTTCAGTAAAAATAAATTCATTTAATTTACTTTCAATTCTTATTTTTTATAGGGTGTTATATTTGTACAACCCACGCTTTTTATCATCTTCCTCCAAGTACGCAACTTCTGATCAATAAACTCATGATCTAATAGATATAACGGTTTAAGATGCAATATCAATTCTATAATGTTCGATTCTTGCTCTTTCCATTCAATAAAAAACTTATGCCAATTAAGTCCAACAACAGAAATTTTCCTTTTTAGATGCTTTTCAAATACTTGAGACATTACTTCAATATCACCCCATTCATTCACGCTACATATTGGAAATTCTACATAATTTTTCAATGCATTAATTGTAACAGGATGTTCAATTCCAAATAAAATACTACTATTATAATTTTTTAGAATCCCAGTTTTCTTCCAAACATCAGTTGGTGAAGCATCACAATAATATACAACCTTTTTTTTATTTTGAAATACTTCTATATAACAATATTTACGTTTAACCTTTTGTATAAAAAGGCTTTACTTGTTTTGATATTTGTATATAAAACTTGATTGGTATCCAGACATATTACCATTTGAATTACTCAAATTTATAATTAAAATAGAAAGTTTGTCTACTGTTATTTTGAAAGGATAAAATAAAACGTCAGATAATAGTTCTTTTGTAATATTTTCATTATCAAACCCTAAAACTAAAGGTCCTGAATATTGTGTTTTATTATTAAAAAGTTTGTTGTAGGTTTATTTACAGCTTTTGAAGTAGATAAATAAATTTTTGCAGCTACATCTGATTCACAGATATAACCTGACTTCATATTATCTTCTGCACTAACAATACGAACAATAAATTTGGTTTTGATGAGTTCTAATTGGACTCTCATATTTAGTCTTAAAGGTATACACATTTGTTTCTTTTCATTAGGCATTTTTCTATCAATAAACATCCACCAGTTTATGTTGGAACAAGATTACCAGTATCAAGAAATTGTATTGCTTGTTTTTTGGAAAACATGAGAGGTTGATTAGTAAAGAAACAGAGATTTGAAAAAATTTTATTTTCATTATAATTAATTAACTCCACGATTTACTATTAAATTTTGATCACATGTACCGATCATTACACGAATTATGAATTAAATCATTTTTAAAGTTTAGTTATATTTTTTGGTACTACCAGGAGTCTTTATAAAGAATATTATACTTTTGAATAATAGAATTATAACATGCTAATCCTGCGCTACTTTTAAATAGTTTTTGGCACACATTACATTTACGTTTATTTGTATCCGTAAGTGAAGGTGTATTTGGAGGTAAAAGAAAAGCCATGTTCTATAAAGAGTTTCAAGTTTTAATGAATTTAAAAAGGTATTTTGCATGATTAACTGATCATGATAAACAATTAGTGCAACAATTTAGCATGTAATCATTAGTTATAAATAATAATAATGTTATTATTGTGTCTAGTACAAAATGCAAAACATCAGATAACATTACGTTTAATGCTAGCCAGTTTTTTAGATTTTGTGTCAGTTTTGATTTTGATTGGAGAATTTTGTGCAGATCCTGAAATCCTGAAAAAGGGTTATAACTAAGCAAAAAAAGTTGCATTTTACAAATAAAAAAAATTTAAAATAAAAAAAATTTTTTTTTCTTAATTCCACAGATCTGCCCATATGTTAAGATCCTATATGTAAAATACAATTTTTTACCTTTCTTTTATCTATTTTTACAATTGATTATATAAATGATTGTTAAAAAATAGATTGTATTTTTGAAATTAATATAATGTAACTGATATACTATATTGTTACTTTATATTATTATTAACCAATATTTTTTTGTAATTTTATTATTAATAAAAGTACAATACACTATGAAAGAATTTACAAATAACAATTAAACACATAAACAATTATAGGTTTAAAAAAAAACTTATGTAACAATATTAGTTGTATTAGTTTAATTGCCTTAATGTAATTTAGTAAAATTGTTTCAGTTATAATTAGTAATGTAACATTAATTTCTTATTAACTATAATATAGTTGTATAATATTATTCTAACATTATTTTTACGTTTTATTGGGATGTGTTTACATAAATTCAAATAATCTATGTGTAATTCTCATTGTTTATCATTTTTAGTTAGTTTTATTTTATTCGACATTCTTAAAATTTTATTTTACTTTAATATAAAAAGATATATATTTTAAACTAAAAATAAAAAAAGAAATAAAAAAAATGTTCATTATATAGGCTTGAGTCAATAGAAAAGGAGGAAATCCAATTTTTTTCTAATTTTTAGTTACTAAGCTAATTTTGTATACATGACTGTGATCAGTCAAGTAAGCCAATAAAATCAATTTTAACAAAAAATTGAATTTCCCCCTTTTTTATTGACTCAAGCCCATATGCAAAAAAAAATTAATTAATAAGTTGTGAATATGGTATAAAAAAGAAAAAAAGAAAGAAACGTTTTTAATAGTTGAATTATTTGGATTGGGGAATTTGTTAAGTTAGAAGGTCAGTAATATTGCAGATATTGCCTATTGTTTCTATTAAATAAAAAAATATTCATATTTACATTTTGTTTTATTAAAAGTTCTTTTTGCAAAAGTTTTCTTTTATTTGAAAAAACTGATAACAGAAATTATTTAACTTTTGATATTTGTCTTCTTTTTTTAGATTAGTGAAATATTTTTATCATAATCTATTTTTTTATCGATTCAAAACTTTTTTACTAGGTTAAATAAGAAAATGATTTCCTTTTCAAGATTAATCACTTTTTTTAAGAATGACAAATCAACTGTAAATAGTGATCTGCAAATTCGCATACATCATTTTTTTTAAAAAAGGGTTTTTTTTTCAAAGTATTATTATTATTTAAAAAATATTAATTAATAAAAAATTAGAAAAATTCATTTGAAAGTCATTTTTCTATTTTAAATTTTATGAATTTTTTTGATAAACATTTTGTATATAGTGAAAAAAAATAAAAATCAATAAAAATAATTTTTTTTATGAAAATAGAAAAAGGCAAATTAAAATTTTTTTTTTGATTTTTTTTTTTAACAAAAAAAAAATGCTTTTTACAAAAAGAGAAAAATGCAAATCAAAATGGAAAGGCATTTCCTTTTTTATTTTTATAAATTATTTTTTTGATTTTTTTTTTCAACAAAAATAAGTATTTTTTACAAAAAAGAAAAAAAGATAAATCAAAAAAGGAAGACCATTTTCTTTTTTATTTTTATAATTTATTTTTTTGATTTTATTTTTTCAACAAAAAAAAATTGTTTTTACGAAAAGAGAAAGATAAATCAAAAACGGAAAGCTATTTCCTTTTCAATCAAAAAAAAATCTAAAAAACATTAGATTTAGCATTTTTTTTTTTTTTTTGGTTAACATTCACAATTTATTAAAATCAAAGAAAATTACATATATATGCCTTTAGTTTGATAACAGTTATAGTAAAAATACTATCTAAACAACAATACTAAACTAAATACCTAAAATGAACTATACACTAATTCATTCCCGATAAACCAAGTTAATAAGTAAAATAAAATAAAAAAATTAAACTCACCCATAAGGTGAAATAAGAACTAAAAATTAAAATAAAAGTTAAAATTTAACTTGGATCATATATATTGTAAAATCCATTGGCTTCATATTAAAATAAATTCCATATAATAGTCCTTCAGCTTTTGTGAAAGTCACCATATTATTATTATTTCCCATATATAAAGATTTTTTATTCAGATCATAACTATGCGAAGAATGTTTAATCTTCTTATTAATTTTATAATGATTTCTTTCTGTATTTGTATATTACACCGTTCTTTCCAAAAAATCTGTGTAGAACCATGAACAAAATCTAAAAATTTAACGCCAATCATAATAAGATCTTTTTCACTTATTTTAATTATTTCCATTAAAAACTTTGATAATGCCAAAGGAAAAATTCCTTTAATAATATCTATAAAGGTTAATACTAAGTTATCTACCATTAATTGACCAAAGGATTCATTAAGTATAAAATGATTTAAATCACTCAATATCACTGAATATTTTTCCAAATCAACAATATATTGATATAAGAAGTTTATCAAACTTCTAATTACTTTGTTTCTTTTTTTTCTTTTGGAATCTACATATTTAAACATGATTAAACATCTCTTTCTTTTGTTTACAACGAGAATATTTCCAATTTTTGAAGATATTATACATTGTATTTTTACAATGTTCAATCGTTAGTAACTCTTCAATTAAACGTCATATTTTATTTCTTCGCTTTCAGAATGTACTAAAACTCATAGTTAAAATATTTTCTTGATTCTTAATATATTCTGTAACAATAATCCAATTAATATTACCTCTCCTATATTTTGAATTTCAATTTAAATTCAAAAATTTTTTGAAATTTCTTATTTTCGTATACTCTTTAATAAATTGACGAATATTTTTTTCAATAATAATATCATTTCACGTTATTAAATAATCAAAATTATGAATATTACGATAATTAATATTCATTGAATACGTTCTACTTATATCTTCATATTTTTCTTTAATTTTTTTATCTAATTGATTATGATTTAAATCTGTTGCACGTGCTTTAACTTTTATAATCTGTGGTATCTCTATCATATCTTGTGATAAAAGTTGTTTAATTAATATCCAAAGATATATATGATTCTTATCTTCTTTAAGATGTTGTCAAATGGTGATAAATTCTGAATTTTTTAATTTATCAAAACAATTAATTATGATTTCACTATCTGAATAAATAAAGATATTTCTCACATTGTAACTAGTAATTAACAAAGCAATAAAAAGAATATATGTTTCTGTCTTCAAAGGAGAAATCCAATTTTCAATAGTCATGTACAATTTATCAACCAATTCAAAATCCTTATTGTATACGTTAAGGCCAGCCAAACCATAATATTTTCAGTTCCATTATGCCTGACTGACCCATCAATATATATATAAATATTTCCATTTAGTATTATTAACTTTTGATTTAATGCTCTTAATTTTTATATATTAATATTTTGATTACATTTTTCTTTTTTAATGTATAAATCAAAAATATCTATTGCACAGTTAATAGTTGGATACCATCTAATATCATCTCCTTTGTAACTAACAGGATCATTGAAAAACCTATTATCTTCCTGTAAATAAATTTCTAAATGACCTTGAATATATCTAGGAATGACATATAAATTTCTTGATATAATTGAACGCTATTTTGAATATTTTTGATTTTCAATATAAAAGGTTCGATCTAATAAAAACATTATAAGACAAAATGTCTTACTATATTTATATTTATTTCCCAGTATTCCATACTTTTCATTTAAAGAACAACTATCACATTTTGTAAAAGCCAGAAAATTATCTGATCATTAATCGTATTATAATGTTCAATAACCGTATGCAAAATTCCCATATCCACTCTAAATTTTCTTCCATATATAATATTATTATTTTTACATGTTAAAATGAAAGATTTTCTAGAAAAAGGATTATTTATAACTTTTTTAAATTTGAAACCTTTAAGATTTGTTATAAATTATAATCTCATCAGAATTCATTCTTACTTGTTGTAAAAGAGTGTCTTTAATATTTCTATTGATAGTCCTATCCTTCAAAATTTGTTGCTTCAATTCAACCCATGAATTATAAATTAACGTTCTATTTGGAGATTTAAATCTATTAAATTTTTTCTCAAAAATTTCTTGAAAAGTTAACATATTTTTCTTATCCAAAGTTAGAATCTGATCCAAGAAAATTAAATTCAATCACTAGTCGAAATAAGGAAATTCAGAAATATGGCAAATCAGCCAAATTTTGGATACAAGCTGCATATCAGATGACATTCATCTGCAGCGCATTATACTTACATAATACAACCGCAGATTCGCACTTCGCAGCATTGTAAAAAATTAAGCTTTTTTCTAGAAAAGCTTAATTTTTTTTTCTATCTTTTTATTCTCCTTCCCTTCTATTTACCTCTTTCCCTTCAATTCCTTTCTCTTCCACTCTCAATACCGGAATTGGGATCTTGACATGGTAAGTTTTGAAGCAAACGCTTCAAAAATTTTTTATTTTTTTATTTTTATGTAAGAAAACTAACGTTTCCTTTCTTATTTTTTTTTTATTTAGATCTTCAGCGTGGCTTTGGAAATAAGGGTAAGTTTTGAAGTGAAGTTTCGCTTTAAAACTTTTTAAATAAAATTTTTTATTTATTTTATAAGAAAACTACTGTTTCCTATTATTTTTTTTTATTGTAAGTCTCCGGCATTTATTTTGGAAGACGAGGATAAGTTTTGAAGCAAAATTCACTTCAAAACTAAAAAAATTTTTTTTTTATTTTATAAGAAAACTAACGTTTCCTTCCTTATTTTTTTTTATTTAGGTCTTCAGCATGGTTTTGAAAACAAGGGTAAGTTTCAAAGCAAAGTTTCGCTTTGAAACTTTTTAAATAAAAATTTTTTTTTATTTTATAAGGAAACTAATGTTTTCTATTATTTTTTTTTATTGTAGGTCTCTGGCATTTACTTTGGAAGACGAAGGTAAGTTTCAAAGCAAAATTCACTTCAAAACTTTTTAAAAAAATTTTTTTTTTATTTTATAAGGAAACTAATGTTTCCTTATTTTTTTTATTTAGGTCTTCAGCGTGGCTTTGGAAATAAGGGTAAGTTTCAAAGCAAAGTTTCACTTTGAAACTTTTTAAATAAAATTTTTTTTTATTTTATAAGGAAACTAACGTTTCCTAT
>JADRCO010002864.1:0-11956 GCA_021464525.1 Rhizophagus sp. LPA8_4_AMF
TTAATCTCAATCACGTTTTTTGTGAAACCAGATTAACCTCTAATCTCAATCCCAATCTCAATCACAGTTTTTGTGAAGACGCCCATTATTAGTTAATTTAACTAAGTATTTACAGAGAAAAAATCTATCTTTAAGAAATGCAGGACAACTGCAAATCTATTGATCTACATTAGTATAATATATTTCTCCTGAAAATTCCTTTTTTGCTAGATCTTTCCAGTGCTTCTTAAATTCTTTTCTCCAAGAGACTTTTTCTCTTCCTTTTTTATATTTATCATACATAATTTCGCCATGAGGTAACAAACGGGTTATTATAATAAAAGTAACTAATCTAAATGTGGTCTAAAAAATCTTGGTAAGTAATTTCTTTTAATTACTTTCCAATGACTTTCTACTAACATTGTTGTTTTAAAAACGCAAATTTCATTAGGAGTAGCTGCTCTTGCCCATAAAATCCATGAATTAAATTGATACCAATTGCACCACATATAAGCCCAAACATAATTCAAATTATTTTCATAACAAAAATCATACATTTCCTTTACTGATAATTTCCAAATATCTTCATATAATAAAAATCTTCCATTTTCTACAGGAATAAGAGAATGTAAATGAAAATGTTTAGTAAATAATTCTATAATTTTTGATTGTAATTGTTTTGGACAAAAAAAATATGGAGATTTTGAAGGTATAATAGGAAACCACTGAAAAATAATTTTGAATTAGCTTCAATAGGGTTATAAATATTATGTTTTGGTTCTGAATTATCAGCAAGTTTTTTCTTGATGGATTTTTTTGCATGCCAAAGACAAAGTTGAATTTTGCAATTACTTCATATAGCTTTAGCAGCATTAATCTGTGAACAATCTTTATCAGAAAAAATATTTTTTAAATTAGATTAGGGATGGCAATGGTCACAGTTATTAACTGGTTATAACTGGTCATAACCATAACTGATACCAGTCGGTCAAAGACCTCTGACTGACCATTTGACCAATAGTTTGACTGACCACTTGACTGACTGGTTTGACCGATCCTTTAACTAATCATTTAGTTTCAGTAATCATCAATACCAAGATTTTTGACATTTTCTTCTTTTTTTATGAAATATTTAATAAAAAATGTTTTCGCAACATTTTCTATTAAAATAATTAAAAAATGGTGCGAAACGTTTTTTTAAGTATTTTAATAAAAAGTTTCACAACTTTTTTTTATTTTAGTTAAACCGCTCTATCAAGTGGTTGGTCAAACGGTTGGTCAAATGGTCAGTCAGGTGGTCAGCCATAGCGGTCGGTCAGAACAGTCAGTCGGTCAAAGGTTCTTAACCGGTTATGATCGACCGATAACTGACCATAACCAACCATTGCCATCCCTAAATTAGATAAAGATTTTATTAAAATTTCAGTTCTAACTCCTTTATCCTTTTTTGCATTATTAAGAAATAAATATGCAGCTGCAAATCCAGCTAGGGATGATAACGGTCACAGTCATAACCGTTTATGACCAGTCATGACCGTGACCAATATCGGTTGGTCAAAGACCTCTGACTGACCGTTTAACTGACCATTTTGACTGACCATTTGACTGACCGTTTAACTGACCATTTGACCAATTGTTTGACCAATGAGTGATAAAAAAAGTTGCGAAACTATTAAAAAACGTTTTCGCAACATTTTTTAGCTAATTTATTAAAGAAACATTGCAAAAAATATTTTTTAATAGAAAATTTAATTAAAAAACACTTCGCAACATTTTTTTATCACTCATCGGTCAAATGGTCAGTTAAATGACTGGTCAAACGGTCAACCAAAATGGTCAGTCAAACGGTCAGTCAGTCAAAGGCCCTTAACTGGTTATGACTGACTGATGACTGACCATGACCAACCGTTGCCATCCCTAACTCCAGCACCATCTATTTGTCCAATTACTGCATATAATTCAAATTTTAATGCATTGGTTTTATCTAATTTAAAAATTAATTAAATTAATATAAATAAATAATTATTAATAAAATAATATTAAAATCAAATACTTACAGGTTGCATCAATAAGAATTTCTTGATTATGAATAAGTTTATTAAAAAATGGTGTAATAAATGCCAAATATTTGACATTTCCAACAATATCTTGCATAATCACTCTTTTATTATTCTCTTCCAACAACAATAAACTTGACTTCAGTTGATTTGGATCTTTGTGAAATTCTTTTTTAATCAATTCAGTCCACCAATAATGATATTGCTTTTGTGTTAAATTTGGATTATTGACTTCTAATTGATTAAAAATTTCTGCAGGAGTTTGCTGAAGCCTATCCTTATAAAATCTTTAATTTCTTGAATCTTGAGCTACACAATCTTTTCTGGTCTATTATGAATTAGATCATGATAAAGTTGAATATGGCTATTTTTAGGTTCATATTTATTGAAATTTTAAGTATTCCATTACAATCAAATCTCATAGTAGATGATGTATCACATTGTTTTGACAAATCTTCTACCTTTCTTGGTTTCTTAGCCAAACTAGAATTTTGAGAGCATTTATACCAGAAATTATAATTATGATCACTTTTTTTTTAATTGATAACTATCATGAAATCTAATAAAATATATAAAATTTAGTGAATTAAAAAGAATTGATTTATTATAAATAACAGAATTAATTACTAACTTACATGTAATAATATCCATCACTATCACATATCATATTTTTTATTTTATCAGCAATTTGCTTTGCTAAACCATCAAATTCTTCTATTGATTGTTTTAATGAATGCAATCCCTTGTTTAAGATTTTCAATATATTCACTTTGGCCTACTGAATAAATTAATGTTTTTAACTCAGTAGACTGTATACTTCTACATGGTTTATAAGATCAGGATCATGATTTTCTTTATCTTTATTTTCCTGATAATAAAATTTTCCATGATCTCGACATAACTTGCATTGCTTATAGCTTTTATTATTTTCCCTTGAAATAATGACAGATCTCTACTCTTTTTACAACGTGTACATACTTGTTCATTCATTTTTAACTGAGAACAACAAAATTTTGCGTTAAATTCACTAAAAAATACGCGTTAATTATTAAAATACGCGTCAATATTTTCATAAAAACACTTGTCAAAACAAACATACTATTACCTTCTGTTAAAATGTTAATGAAAACCTTGCAATTAAAGCAATTAAAGAAGGCCGACAAGGAGGGATAATAACGATAAACAAGAATATCACGAAGTTTTACATTAATGTCGCACAAAATATGTGCGAGATGTCACATCTGATCTCACGTGATGTGACATTGCGAAAAGCCGATCTGCAACTGCGGTAACTGTTGTATCACCATATTATTAAATAAATATTGTTGCAAAGAAGTAACACAAATTATACATTTTCTTCTTTTTCTAATTTCAAATTACTTCATCTATCATGCAACTTAATTCGGAAATTTTATTGACGAAATCACTCAGGCTTTGAAAAAATGGGACATAATTTATCTAAAACTAATAATACATGTCATAAATTATCTCAAAATGTTCAAAATTTTGATAAAATAAAAATAAAAGAAATAGAACCTACGATTCAAAACATTCACGAAAATACTTTTGAAGAAAATATAGGTATTGTAGTTGATAAATTAGTCAATATTTACTTTGAAGAATTAAATGAAGGAAAAGAAAGAAAAGTAAGAAAGCGGAATATTCTTGATAATTTTAATAGTTTCAATATAAATTTACAAGAGTTAGTTAACTGGCTTTTAAATAATCAAAATGACTCAAATTCTATTTACTTGCTTGGATATTTTTATTATCATGGAATTGAGATCAGTAATGATATGAAAAAAGCATTTGAATTATTTCAAAAAGCAGCAAGTTTAGAAAATAATGCAGCCCAGTTTCACGTTACTCATATGTGTATGTATGGAGAAGGTACTAACAAAAACTATGATAAAGTTTTTGAATTATCTAAAAAATTAGCAAAAAAGGGAAACTCATGTGGTATAGTTTTGTTAGGCTATTGTTATATTGATGGAATCGGGACTGATAAAAATATTCAAAAGGGAATCGAATTATATCAAAAGACAGCAAAATTAGGCTATTGTGTTGCACAATATAGTCTTGCTTGTGCATACAAGAATGGAGAAGGCGTTGAAGTAGATTATTATAAAGCTTTTGAGCTTTATAAAAAATCGGCTGAAAAAGAATATTCATATGGGATAAATATGTTAGGGTATTGTTATTATAATGGAATTGGAACTGATGTTAACAAGCAAAAAGCATTTGAATCATATCAAAAGGCTGCAAATTTAGAAAATCATTATGCTCAATATAATCTTGCTTTGATGTATGAAAATGGTGATGGAGTTAAAAAAAATGCTAAAAAGGCTATTTATTGGTATAAAGAATCGGCTAAATAAGGGAGTGCAAGTTCTCTGATCAAATTAGCAGAACTTACAGAGGAATACAGTTACTAAGATTACAGAGTGTGGTTTATTTTTCACATTTTTTGCTTCATACTTTTTTTTTCAACTTAAATGCTTGTAGGAAATGCCTATAATTCTTTGAACCACTTCTTTTGAACTGAAACCTACTTCCAATAATGTAATTGCTTGAACACGTTTGCTCATATGTATTATATTAATATAAAAAAGAATCACTCTACAGGAAATTTTCTCAAAATAAAAAAATATTTCCATTTTATTGGATCAAAGTACCGTATAGCAGGAACTCCATTCTAGTATACTCGGGAATGGAGGTCTCCGCAAGTTTCAGTAGTGTTGTTAGTTGTAATTAAGCCAATATTTGATGAGAGTCCAATTAATATCTGTGATAAGATGAACTTGAAACATAAGTTCCAAACAACTACGATAAATGATTTTTCTAATTTTTTTTTCGAAGTAACTCAGACACGTGATCATTTTTCTAAAAAAAATTTAAAGGGAATATGAGTGATAATGAATCTATGTCCACTAACAACTCATATAGTATCTTTGTACTGAAGAATTTCTTGAGAATGGTCAATAGAATAAAAATATGGATAGTTCGCCAGAATTGATCAAGAAAATACAGAAATCCTGTACTAAACGTCCAAAGGGTAGACCATCAGGAAATTACAGATTTAAAGAGCCTTTAAAGATTTCAACAAATTCGAATAAAATGACTAATAGAGAAACTCAAAACAAATGTGGTTCATGTAATAATATAAGACATAAATCATTCTACTTGATGATGGATAAAAAAATCGGTTTGTTATTATAATTGAGTTAGCATCGGGATTAGAGTTCGGGATTAGAGTTCGGGATTAGGGTTAAGATTAGGGTTAGGATTAGGGTTAGGATTAGGATGTGGAATTAGGAAATGTGCTAATTATTAAATTAACTTTTTTTTATTATTTAGGAAAAACTTTAGTTAAATTTTTCACTCTTAATTATATAGAATTAGGCGCTGACTTGAGATAAGGCTTTGGCTATGTGTAAAAATGGAGGTTAATTTAGGAAAAGACATTAAACATTAATTAGTTTTCCACACTTAATTGCTAATTCATATTATGGCGAAAAGATGCTGACTTTGAATAAAATTATAAAATTTATTAGGGTACACATAAATTTTTTTTATGCTTCCCATATTATTAATCTTTTAATTAATAATTACAATTACTATAAATCTACTACTTATAATTAACATAATAAAATTTCATGTAATGCGCAAAATTTTTAATTTTTATAATCAATTAAAATTTTATGCACCCTCTCATTTTGTGCAGATGCGTAGAAAATAAAAACCATAATATTTTTTATAATGTTTCCTTGTAATTTTATATTATAGTTCAGCGTTCTAACATCTGTATATGTAATGAAATAAATCAGGGATAAATTTTATATTAAGATTTTTATTTCAAGTTATAAATATTATATTTATGGTGGATTTCTTCCAAAAATTTTCACAATAAAGTTTATCACGTGAGTTAGACAGAAAGTTGATGCAACAAAGCCGATCTGCAATTGCAGTAACTGCAGTATCACCATACTATTAAATAAATATTGTTGCGAAAAGTAACACATATTATGCTTTTCTTCTTTTCCTAATTTCAATGAAATGCAACTTATTTCGGAGAATGTTGACTTGTCTGATACTAATAATACATTACATAAATTGTATAAAAATGTTCAAAAATTTGATAAAATAATAAAAATAAAAGAAATAGGACCTACGATTCAAAACATTCATGAAAATATTTTTGAAGAAGATATAAGTATTGTAATTGATAAATTAGTCAATGTTTACTTTGAGGAATTAAATGAAGGAATAGAAAGAAAAGTAAGAAAGAAAAACATTCTTGATAATTTTAATAATTTCAATATAAATTTACAAGAGTTAGTTAACTGGCTTTTAAATAATCAAAATGATTCAAATTCTATTTACTTGCTTGGATATTTTAATTATCATGGAATTGAAACCAGTACTGACATTAGTAAAGCATTTAAATTATTTCAAAAAGCAGCAAGTTTAGAAAATAATGCAGCTCAGCTTGACCTTGCTAATATGTTCATTGATGGGGAAGGTACTGGTAAAAATTATGGTAAAGCCTTTGAATTATCTAAAAAATTAGCAAAAAAAGAACTTTTATGTGGTATAAATCTGCTAGGATATTGTTATGTTAATGGAGTTGGAACTGATGTAAATATGCAAAAAGCAATTGGATTATATCAAAAGACAGCAAATTTAGGCAGTTGCTTAGCACAATATAATCTTGCTCATATATACAAGAATGGAGATGGTGTTGCAATAGATTATAGTAAAGCTTTTAAGCTTTTTAAAAAAACAGCTGAAAAGGAATATTCAGATGGAATAACTATGTTAGGATATTGTTATAATAATGGAATTGGAACTGATCTTAACAAGAAAAAAGCATTTGAATCATATCAAAAGGCTGCAAACTTAGATAATCATTATGCTCAATATAATCTTGCTTTAATGTATGAAAATGGTGATGGAGTTGAAATAAATGTTGAACAGGCTATTTATTGGTATAAAGAATCGGCTAAACAAGGGAGTCCAAGTGCTCAAATTAAATTAGAAGAGCTTATAGGGGAATGACAGTTTCTAAGGTTACATAGCGTAGTCTATTTTTCACATTTTTTGTTTCTTCATACTTTTTTTTTAAACGTAAATTACTTGTATGGACATGATGTTCACCAATTCTTTAAGCCACTTCTTCTCTTAAACTAAAACCTGCTTATAATAATTTAATTGCTTTACATATTGCTCATATGTTAGTTAAGGCATTATATTAATATAAAAAAAATCTGAGAGTGTGTGAATAATTTATTTTATTATATAGTTGCTAGCATTTTTTAGAATAATTTTCTCAAAGTAAAAAAAATGCTTCCATTTATTTGATTAAGCTGTTTTGAACATTTTAAAAGTCAATTATTGTACGTTGCTCATTTTAAAATCACAAAATTGATTTTTAATTGGCAATTTGTATAAGAACTTACTATGAAATTTATTGATTAATGGGAATCCAAAGTGCATAGTAAATTCATGAAATGGAATTTTTTATCTTATAATATAAAAAACTGTTATCAATCTAAAGAACTTGGTTCCAAAAGGTATTTAAAACTAAATTTATTATTACATTATTATAAATAATATTTAATAAGAGGGAATTTTGGGTTCCAAGACTGCAAAAATTATTACATTATATTTATGCCCCAATTTTTAGTAATAAATCTGTCTGATTCTTATATGGATTACTAATTAATCAATAAAATTGCCAATTTTCATAAAGCCTACCTTCGGTAAACTAGTAGTGCCATAATGTATATTTCGTTGTGAAAAAAGGACTCTTTTCTCTTCCCATATTAGGAATTTAGGATGACTTATCAAACATTAATAACTCATTACATCAATTCTTTCATATTATTCAAATGTGAAAAAAAGAATATAAAAATACAAAACCTACTAAAGTTGACAACTTTTTAAAAACAAGGTATCAAGAAAGAAAATTTTAAAATAATTTTGTTAAAGCACAACAAAAATACTTCTTACCAAACGAAGTAACTCTTCCAAACAAAGAATGTACCAAACATATATAGCATAATAACATTGGATTTTACTAATATATTTATAGAAATATTGAAACAGATACAATTGTAGTACAACTGTAGTACAACTGTTAATTAGTACCAAGAATACTAATCAAATAACTAAATTTCAAAAGTTTCCATAGTATTAAAATTAATTTTAAACCTACATTATGTGCTTTTGATTTCCCAATTTATTGTATTACATTATCCAAGAGGTTTCGCCAGTATCAGTTTTCCAGTATCGACTTGCCTCGTTATCTTGTTATTGAGCATAATGACATCACTATTTAAACAAACTGAGAGAACGGCCTTTAATTGGCTACACAAAAATAGATTTTATGTGTAACAGTTCAAAATTCGCTGCGGGAATATATGGCTGATCTTTAGGTTAAACTAATGCAGTATCACCATGCGATACAAATAAATATGGTACGTGCGAAAAAAAAAATATTCGTTTTCTTTTTCTTCCCTTTATTATTACAATGGCTAATATCATGCGACTTAATTCAGATGATGATGACTTATCAAATAATAATAATTCACGAAATGTACTTGCTCATATTATTCAAAATTTTAATAAAGTGAATATAAAAGAAATAGAGCCTACAATACAAAAAAATATTTATGAAAATATTTTTGAGGAATATATAAGTTTTGTAATTAATGAAATATCTTATCTTTACTTTAAGGAATTAAATGAAGGAAAAGAAAGAAAAGTAATAAAAAAACATATTCTTAATAATATAAATAATTATAAAATAAGTTTACAAGAAATCCATAATTGGCTTTTAAATAATCAAAATGATCCAAATTCTATTTATTTACTTGGATATTTTAATTATCATGGAATTGGAATTAACAGTAATATACAAAAAGCATCCAAACTATTTCAAATAGCAGCAGATTTAGAAAATGGTGCAGCCCAATTTGATCTCGCCAATATGTATATCGATGGAGAAGGTGTTGATAAAAATTATGATAAAGCTTTTGAATTATCTAAAAAATTAGCAAAAAAGGGAAACTCATGTGGTATAAATTTGTTAGGATATTGCTATATTGATGGAATTGGGACTATTATAAATATGCAAAAAGGAATTGAATTATATCAAAAGACAGCAGATTTGGGCAATTGCATAGCACAATATAATCTTGCCTATATGTACAAAGATGGAGATGGTGTTGCAATAGATTATATTAAGGCATTTGAACTTTTCAAAAAATCAGCTGAAAAGGAATATTCAAATGGGATAACCATGTTAGCGTATTGTTATAATAATGGGATTGGAACTGATACTAACAAGCAAAAAGCATTTGAATCATATCAAAAGGCTGCAAATTTAGAAAATCGTTATGCTCAATACAGTCTTGCTGTAATGTATGAAAATGGAGATGGAGTTGAAAAAAGCGTTAAAAAGGCTATTTATTGGTATAAGGAATCATTTAAACAAGGAAATATAAATGCTTTGAATAAATTAGAAAAACTTTTAGAGGATTCTTAAAATCTTTTACTCATTAATTAGCTGTTAGTAAACATAGGAAAAGTTTTTCACAAATTAAAAATGTTTCACTTTAGCGGATTGCAATAATTTTCATTTGGCAAAAAATATTGCGAAAATTATAAGGATAGGGATATTAAAATATCATCAAACTGCTTTGCAATTCGGTGTATACTAATAACTGTGTTATTATGCAGATGTTTATTAATTTCATGCTTCAAATAGACTACCTTTTTTATTATGGTAACAAGAGTAATTTTACTAGATTTACCTATAAAATTTTATATATGTGTGTTATTAAAGCTAAATATGTCATGATAAATGGCTGCGTAATTACGTGAATAATAAATTATTTCGATATTTAAAAAATTAATATTCAAAGATATTAAATATTTTATTCAAGTACATTTAATTTTGAAAATCCTCTTTAAAAAATTAAACCTTTTTTTTAAAAACAAATATTTCATTAGTCAATTAATCTACTGTCTTATTTATGAAGTAAATCACTTTTCTAAAAATATCGCATGCTTATTGTTATCTTTCCAAGTATGTGGATTTGTAATTTTTTTTCTACTTATTAATATCAGTTATTAAATTTTAACACCCTTGAACTACTTTGTGCCCATCGTTTATTACCAATATTTTCTTGATCTTCTACAATTCTCAATGTAATCTTTAAATAATTACATTTTTTGATCGTCATCACCGTCACTTGTTGAATTTCAAATTGTAAGTAGATTCATCGCTAATCATTATAGATTTTTGGGATGAGATAGAATTAACAGAATTTCCAATTCAAAATTCTACGTTCGTTAATAAATCTTTTATTTAAAAATTTCTATATTTTGCAAGTCATCAGTATTAGTTAATTTAACATTTGATTTCAGTTAAGTTGGCATCACCAGATTTGATTAACTAAGTTGAACTATTTAACAAATAAGGAAACATTAAGTAAAGTTGTTAATCTGGTATAGAACCACTGGTCAATAAAAGTCTAAATGGAGTATTCAAGTTAGGCTCAAGGTAACCTATTAAATATCTTTCTACGTACAATTATAAAAATCTATTTACTTAAGTCTTGCTTTATCTTTTGTGAATTTGCGAAGAATACCAATAAAAAGAAAATAATGGATAACTTATTATAAACCGTTATATCCAATTATCTATCCAGTTTCTTGCATCTTAAAATAAGCAAATTAGAAGTTTTTATTATTAGTTTATTGTACAGATTTAGTAAATGTATTATCAAAATTTTGAGATGAACAGACATACTGTATGTAGTTGAAATGTGAAAGTGAAAAGTAAGGGAAAATTTATTAATAATATCCTGCAAGTTGTCCTTCTTCATGGAAGTATGTGTAAAAATAATGAAGTCAATTATTGATTTACAATACTTTTATAACGACCTTATTTTATATGTCGAGCTTTGACCAAGATAATTTCTGTGATTTAATATCATAAGAAAAATTATGTAAATTACGATTTAAATAGCAAAGTGTTTTGAAAGCCTTCATTTCTGAAATAAGTTAAAATTTCAAAAGACTTACATTTTCAGTATTTTATGAGAAGTACCAGTCGAGATTATTTTGAATTCACGTGATTTTATAATGATTTGAGGGAATGAGCTGATTTGAACGTCTAATATGGTACCTCACTTTGCAAAATATTACAAATTTAAAATTTGCTCAATTTATTTATGAAAAATTTAAGATATATATATTATTATATTGTTTATAAAAACTATTTCTTAACAGAAAATATAAAAATAAGGTACTATATTTAAATTAATGTGAACAATCAATCACTCTTAGTTGTTGCATAATTTAAATCCTACAGTCTAAGCAATCAGTAAAGGAATTAAGTAATCGAGATATATAGATTGCCTGTGGATGTGAAGTTGATTGATTAATTTCATTTGATAAAACATTCGCTTTTCTATATTCTTCTACTTCTTTGAATTGCTCTTCAATCTCATATTCATTATTTTGAAATTGTAAGATTGATTCATATATTTCAAAAGAATTTGGTCTGTTTTTTGGATTTGAGTCCCAACACTTTTTCATTAGGTCAATATAATACTTTGGTACTTCTAGTTCATTGATTTCAGGTCTAATTCCATTACAAATGTCTAATGCTAAAAGCTTATCATGTGGACAATTAGCAAAGGGATGTCTTCCAGTTGCTGTAAAATACATAATCATACCAAAACTATATATATCTGCCGCTTGTGTATGAGGCTTTCCACGTAATACTTCTGGAGATACATAAGGCATAACCCCATAAATTTTTGTTTTATCTAAATTATCAACTTCTCCACACAATCCCATATCTGAAATAGACAACATATTACAATCAAACATGCTTATGTCATTAA
>JADRCO010002865.1:0-11953 GCA_021464525.1 Rhizophagus sp. LPA8_4_AMF
TGCACGTTTATGTTTGGTCCCAAGGGGAGTGCATTTAGAGAGAGTTGACTGTATACTCAATTCTTTTACCATTGTATACTTCACATCTTATAACACCAATTATCAGTTTCAGTATTATAAATAGTAATCCTTCACATTTTATACACATGGATTTATAAAAGAATTTTCACAACTTCCTCAATAAAACTGAAATTATAAATGTAAAATAAGAAAAATTCAAAAAAATTTTATATATCACCAACAATTTAACAAATTTTTATAATAAAAAAAAAAATAAAAAAATAAAAAATAAAAAATAAAAATAAAATCTATATAAAATTAAAAAAAAACAAAATTAAAGGACACTATTACATCATATCCAAAAAAAAGCAATTTTATCCTTATTCTTAATTTCTTTAAACATGTAGAAGTTACCAAAAATAATTTGCCAATTAGATAACTAAAAATGCATATTAAAGATATCTAACATATCGGTGGGTTTGATTCATCGCAATTATAGACATTTTTACTTAGTAAAATACTTTTTATGTAATATTAAATTGATCAGCATATATGAGATTTCATATCAGGTGAATTTGCAGATCAATTGAAAAAATTTTTTTGATTTTACTTCACGTTAAAACAAAAAAACTTAATATAAAAACCCATTTTTAACCCATCTAACATAGTTAACAACCCATCTAACTTATGGTAAGTCAATTTATAAGTTATATGAATAGTTATAGTAAATAGTTTTTTTTATTTTTTAGCTGTTTTTTCTATTTCTATTTCTTTCTTTTCGGTCATTTTTTTCTTAAAAAAATTTTGTTTTAACTTCTTTTTTTTTCTTCTGTAGTTTCCTATGTATAAAGATATTTTTAGAGATAAATATTGAAAGAAGCTAAAATTTGCTTCTTCAACACTTTTTATCTTTATTCTACCATAGTAATGGATTATTTTGAATGATTTTTAATTAGGGTAGTTTAGCAATAACATGTAATATTGTGGATGAACCAAACCTGCCCATATGATAAAGTGTTCCCTATACTTGGTGATAGATTCAGTGAATGAGAGAAGAGGCTATTTGTTGTATTATAATAATTTAAAAATAGTTTTAAAGAAGATATGTGATCAGGCACATTTAAACTTATTTTGATTCTATTTAGAAGTGCATCAAGAAATATTTCAGAGGATCCACCTGATTTGAAAGTACTTTTTATAATTTACTTAAATACTTAAGTTTTAACAATATGATTTGATATGTTTTTATTAAGCTCAAAAACTTTTTTTCTAAATATTTGATTATTAAAGTAACGAAATATGTATTATAAAGGCTTAAAGTGTTTTTTTTAAAAGAAATAAAACAGAAAAATAAAATTTTTGTACAAAAAAATATTAGTAAAAAAATGGTTATAAATATAATTAAGGAGAGTTTTATCAATTAGCTTTATATCTAGAATAAAATTAGAATAAAATAGAATAAAACTTTTTTAGATATTTGATTAATCTTTGCATTAATACAGAATTTATAGATTAATAAAATAGAATAAAATAATTTAGTTATAAACTCTTTTATTTTACAATTAAAGTTATAACAAATAATTTAAAGGATTTTTTTTTTTTGGTTTTTAATTTTTTTTTTATTTATAGCAATTTCAAAATTATAAATACAAAAAAGTAAATCACTATATTATATTTTAATATAAAAAATATAAAGAAAAAAAGTTTATAATTGAATACAAATTATTTTTCAAATAAATAAAATATTGCAAATAAGAATTTTAATAATATTTATTTTTAAAAATAATTAAATAAGTTTAATTTATTAGATTAGATTTAAAATTCTAATTATTACTTAAAGATTTAGTACTAGGGTAATCACATATAAGATAATCAAATTTAATTTGAAAAACTTCTTAAGTTATACTATTACAATAGGATCCCAGAAGGACCCAAAAAATGCAAAAATAACTCAAATCCTGTGTAATAAAAATTTTAGAATGAGATATTTTGGTTAATATTAAATGTACAGAAATGAAACAGATATCAAAATGATCATCCTGATAAGACGAATCTAACAAATTTAAGATCATTAAATCCAATTAGTAGATTTCAAGATAGCCAAATTTGAAGCCAAAAAATTAATATAACTTTATATATTTGAAATCAAAATTAATTATAAAGTTTATACAAAATCAGATCTGAGTTTTTTTAGTATTTTTTGGAATTCTATCCCAGATAATTATAATTAAAGTTATATCTTCTATATTAAAATTTTTTGAACTTTTACTATTGCTATTTTGAATTTAATTTAAAAGCTATAAATATAAAACTTTAATAAAAGAATTACCTTATATTATCTATAATTTTATAATTTAAAAAGTAATATTTATTAATATAGTATTTTATTTTTTATGTATACTAATATTGAAAAAATATATATTTTTTGGCCAAATTTTGCTTATATAACAAGCCTTATCTTAAGTTCTAATCAGTAGATTTACAAGATTTTGGTATTAAAAGATTCTTCTTTTTAAAAATGCATTTTTTTCTATAATAAATAATAATATTAACTTAATAAAATTACATGTTAGATAAGAAGTAAAGTTAAAAACATAGTAAAATATGACCTTAATTATAATTATCTGAAGTCCTATCACAATAACTAAAGCTTTGAACAGGTTGGGTCAGATTGAATAATTGTCTTGACCCAACCTGAGATGAATCATAAATTTAATAATCTGATTTGAATATTACAGATCAGGTTGAATATCTGACCTGAAAATTATTAAAAAAAAAATATTTCGCTATTTTTTTCTGAAATTTATATGTAAAGTAAACTATTTTTTATATTTAAATTATTAAAAATGTTCAAAGAAACATTTTTTATTAAAATTTCTATTAAAAAACATTACAAAATATTTTTTTATTAAATTTCTGTTAAAAATATTTTTGCAAAGTTTTTTATAAATTTTTAAAAAAATATTGCAAAATATTTTTTTATTATATTTTTTATTAAAAAAATGTTTGCAATATTTTTTTTGATAAATTAGCAAAAAAATGATTCAAAACATTTTTTTATTAGATATTTTATTAAAAAACATTTTCAAAATATTTTTTATTAAATCATCTTAGTATAATATAGTTATATAAATTAGAAGTATATTTTTATTATCATTTTGAAGAATCAGTAGGAGTTATAAAAATTGCAGTACAGCAGGTTCTTAGACCTAAGTTTCATAGACTATGGAGTGACTATAGGATGGTTCTACTAAGATGGATTGTAGTTTCACAATTAAACTCATATAGAAATAAGATTCTACGAATAGTGCATATACTGATGGAGTTCATTATAATAATGAGTGGTGTTATATTTAATTATATTAGATAGCTATTTTTATTTCTTGTGATTTGTAATTTACATTAATACTAATAAAGTACTGCGAAAAAAAAAATATATGTATTTTCTATTATTATTAATATTAGTAATATTTTAATTTTATAAATTTTTTACTTGCAAATAAAAATATATAAATATTAATAGTTAAATATAATTTAATTCATTTTTTTATATGTAATTTATAACTTAATTTATTTATTTTTATTTTTTTAAATCTTTAATATTTAAGAATTAACTTATAGAGTACATTTGCTGCTTAAGTAGGATGTTTTTTCTGTAAAATTTTATAATTATATAAAATGAAATTACTATAATAAAATATTGCTCTCCATAAAGGTAAATTTTTTTTTTAAAATAAAAATATTTTTAAAGAATATTAGTACAGTCATCTCTTTCTAAGTGCGCCCCTTTGGGACCATAATGAAAATTTGAAAAAACATGCCTTTAGAGAAGATGTGCATTTAAAGAGAGAAATTTTATATGATCTTTATATACTTGGAACTGAGTAAGAGGGTGCATTTAGAGAAAAAATAATAATATGTGCACTTAGAGAGAGTTGACTGTATAATTTTAAAGAAAATTTATTGCTTTTTTTGAGAAAAGAGAAATTTTAGAAGGATTTGATAAATAAAATCAGTGTAAATATATGGTATTATTTTCTGGAATAAAAGAATTTTGATCTTCCTTTAAAAGAGCATAAATTATATGCTTATAATTAGTATCAAATCATTTTAAAATATTTATGAATACAGCCAGAAGTTGGTAAAATATTATAGTGATAATTTACACATTTTAAACAAAAAATCTTTTGGCAGAAATCATATAACCATATAAATATATAATGTACTTAATATACCTCATAATAAATGAAAACATATGATGATTTAATGATAATCCGAAATTTATTGTTGTTACGGCCGTACAGTTTACTCAATATTTTACAAATACTACAGTGAATGACTAATGATGAAAATCAAATGATGATAACATTTTGATAAACATGAAAACAAATGAGCAAAAGCAAATTAAACAAGAATTGCAACCTATTTTTTTTATTTTATTTTATTTTATTTTTTTTTTAAAAAAAAAAAAAATATGCAAGAAGCAACTTAGATTAAAAAGAGTTTTTTTCATTTTTTTGTCATAAATTAAGAAAGCTAATATAAAATTTTAGAAATTTTATATGACAATTTTAAATGAAGTTTTGGAAGGATTTGTTAAACAGAATCAAATGTATGTATGGTATACAAATATATTTTTTTGCAATAATAAAAAAAAATTTCGATTTGAGCATAAATTGTATTATAATTTATAGTATCAAATCATTTTAAAATATTTATGATCACAGCCAGAAGTTGGTAAAATATTATAGTGACAATTTACACATTTTGAAACATAAAATCATTTGGCAATTGGCAGAGATCATATAACCATATAATGTACTCAATATACCCCATAATGAACGAAAATACTATGATTGATGATATTACGGGCCTTACAGAAATCTATTTACTCACTATTTTACGAATACATAGATACACAACGAATTACGAAAAATCAAATGATGATAACATTTTGATAAACATGAAAACAAATGAGCAAAAAGTAAAATTGAACTAGAATTATAACCTTTTTTTTTGTTTTTAAAAAAAAAATGCATGAGTTTTTTTTTTAAAATTAAATCATTTTTTTGTCATAAATATATAATTTTTAGAAATTTTAAATGAAGTCTTGGAAGGATTTGTTAAACAGAATAAAAAAATGTACGGTATACAAATATACTTTTCTGTAATAAAAAAGATTTCGATTCGAGCATAAATTATATTATAATTAGTATCAAATCATTTTAAAATATTTATGGTCACAGTACAATGACAATTTACATATTTTGAAACATAAAATCATTTGGTAGAAATCATATAACCATATAATGTACTCAATATACCCCCATAATGAACGAAAACACTATGATTTGATGGTTACGGCTGTACAGAAATCTGCTTACTCACTATTTTACGAATACTATCAGGGAACATAGATACACAACGAATTACGAAAATCAAATGACAATAACATTTTGGTAAATATGAGCAAAAAGTAAATTACAACCTAAAAAAAAAAATTACTAATCAATTATGCATCTTGAATTAGTTTTTTTAAATCATATTTTTGTCATAAATTATAAATTTTAGAGGATTTGTTAAACAGAATCGAATTAGTGTGAATGTAATCGATCCTTAAATTATATGTTTATGGTTAGTATCTAAAATTTTATGGACAGACCGACAGAGATATTACCAATATACTGTACCCCATAATAAATGATTTGATGACTTACGGCCGTACAGAAGTCTGTATGCACACTATTTTACACGGAGAGCGCGATTGCGCGAATGATTAACGATAACATTCGATAAACATTTAAAATAATAAAAAGGAATTATAAATTTTTTTTAAAAAAATACTAAACTTTAATCTATTATGCATATGACGCAGCCTAGATCAAAATTTAAAGTTTTAAAGGAGTTTTTTTTTTAACGTAGAGTAATTAATTTTGCGTCTTTTCAAACTTCCTATTAAGTATTGTAATACCCAAATGGAAAGAAAACAATAAACATAACAATTTGTGTAATCTGTCAAGCATATTAAGACAGTATTAAGACAAACCCCAAGAATAAAAAGATCTTTTTTTAAGGATCGTTTCTTTTCTTTACCTAATTTAGAAAATGAAGAAATAATTATTATTAAACAATATGATGGTAGAGGAACAAATAGAAGTGGTAGAATATTGAAAAAAAAGATTTAAAAGGAAAGAAAAATTTCATAACTGAATTTGAAACAAAAGACGAAACCCTTTTATGATGTTATTTGATGTACATGAAACAAAAAACCGGTTTTTTGAGTTTTGAATTTTAGATTGGGAAAGATTAAAGTTAACCCTACGTCATGAAACATTACTTTTTTTGTAAAATCGAAAATATTGTGGACTGAAATCAAAACTTGTTTTAAAGTGATTGCTAACCATAACGGATAATAATTTTTAAACAATTTTTTATTATACTGTATTTTACTAAGAAAAAAAAGGAAAAAGACGAATTTTTGACAAAGGTTTTTTTTTTTTTTACATTTTTTATAATTAATAAATAAATGTTTATAAATATTTCTTTTTGATATATATTTCTTTTTTTAATATATGTTCTTTTTTAATATATATTTCTTTTCTTTTTTAATATATTTTAATAACATTTCTTTCTTTTTTAGTAATATTTCTTTATTACCAATTTAATAATAATTCCCAGAATATTACGTAAACTATAAACAATAAAAAAATTTTAAACAACGAAGAATAATAATAAAATTGATATTAAAAGTAATAATGGCCCAAAAAAAACAAAGAGAATCACTAATTGTTTATTCAAAAAAAAAAAGGAACTTAATTAATGAACGGATCTTAGAGGATCAATTGTTATTGGTCTTGTAATTAATTAAACTTTTAAGTTAGGAAATTCATGAAATTCATGGAATTTATTTTGTATAAAATTAGAAATTGGGATAAATTTAAATTTATTATCATATTGATAAATTCACATCTTCTTTATTCTTTTCCTTTATCTAAAAAAGATTTTTATTTTTCTGCAAGATAAAAATAAATCCTCATATTATCCGTACAATTAATTAATGTATTGTCTTTTTATAGTTATAGATATTTTATCTTTAATTTATATTGCATGAATAAACCGTTTTTTAAAGAAAAAAGTCGGTTTTCTCTTTCCCAAAAGATATCACGTGATTCCATGTTGTGTTCACGTTATGTATTTCATTTTTCTTTGTTTGATAATAAATAAAATATATTATTTTTCTTTGTTTTTCATAGATGTAACCAAAAATAAATCAAAGGTGATACTTTTTAAAACTGAAAAGTTTTAATTATAATACAAAAATGATTTTTTATTGTTAAAAATAAAAAAAAATTCTTGAAATTTCAAAAAATGTTCTTGTTATCATTTATTCCGTTAAATTCGTGGCTTCCTCTCTATGAGGCTTTTTTAAATAAAAAACTTTTTTGAAAGGCTTATAATATAATTTTAGATTAGTTGTTACATGCACTTTTTAAACTATGTCGATACTAACTGTATCAAGTATTATCTGTTATTATTGTAACATAATTTTATTTATACATATATTTTTTTATTACATTGTCCTCTAATATAATTTATTTCCCTTTTGTGGCTATATCTAAACAATCTATTTTAATTTTTTTTTTTTTACCGTAAATTTTAAATTGTTTATCCGTTTTTTTTAATTTTCATATATAATATGCACATTTACTTGCATTTCCCTCTTTTTTATTTTCTTACTCCTTTTTAATTTTTCTTCAAACCTCAAAATATTCTAATTAAAAATTTTTTTACTAACTAAATTTAATATAGATTTTTATTTTCTTTTATATAAATATATAAAAAAAAAGTTATTATGAATAATAATAATTCCCTTCACAGATCTTCTACAAGAAGACGTCCTTCCGTTATTGATATTGTAACGTCAAAATTTAATGAGGAAAAATCTCTGCTGGCAGCGAAAACTCCAAATATAATTTCAAAACGTCGTGGATCGGCCGTTTCAATAGATTCTATTCAATCAAATTCTCGTAGAAATTCTATCGTTATGATAGATTCTATTACTACTACAAGTACTACTTCTTCTTCTTCTTCTTCTACCGCTTTATTAAGAGAGATAACTACCACTACTACCACTACTTTAATATCTGAAATAATTTTATCTCAACCAATGAACACTGATGAATTTATAACAAAATCTTCGGATTTTTCTTCTTCTTCTTCAAAATTACATTTTCCTCCTCCTCCTCCTCCTTTATCAGAATATGATGAGAATGTTAGGGATGTATTTGATGATTATTATGATGATGATGATGATGATATATTTTCTGATGGTGATTTAAAAAATTATAATAAAAAAAATGTTAAAACTTTATCTCAACATGCTCAACGTCATCATCTTCATCATCATTCTCGTTCTCTTTCTTCCCCTTCTGTAATCCCTTCTCTTGGTTCTCAACGTCCTTTAATTCCTTCTATAAATTATGATAATCATAATGAATATAAACAACGTACTATAAATTCTTCTATTAAACTTAATAAATTTTTTGGTGATAAACCTCCCTTAGATATTTGTGTTAAAGAAATTGAAAAGGAAGGTTTAAAAGCTATGTTACATTCCAAAATACCTTTATGTTATTTCTTATATTCTTTATTAGAAGAATATTCGTGCGAAAACTTGGTAAGCATTATAGTTTTTTTTTATAATAGTTCTTTTTTACTTTAATAGTTCTTTACTTAGCTTACTTAGCTTACTTACCTTACTTACCTTACTTACTTTACTTACCCTTTAGTTCTTCTTTTTGGAGGTGGAACAATATGAATCATTTGACTTTGTTAATTCAACTCAACAATATACAACTGCTCAACATATATTTGATACTTATTTAACTCATAATTCTCAATTTGAAGTAAATATTGATGATAAAGTTCGTAAATCTGTTATATCTTCTATTAAAAGTCAACGTGATCCAAAACATTGTTTTGATGAGGCGAAAAGAGCCATTTTCGTTTTATTAGAAGTTAGTTTTGCACGATTTATTAGAAGTCCTATGGCTGATTTAATGAAACAAGAAATAGGTATGTTATTATTCGACTTCAAAGTTTTTTAAATTACTATAATCACGTGATTCTCACTCATATTTATTATAAATTTTTTTAGGAGAAACAACAACTCATTATACTAATAAAGCTCGAGATGCAGCAGTAATATTATTATTTCGATATTTGGAAAAGAAAAATGGTTCATTAAATTTAAAACCCATTAAACCATTCATAATCAATACACAATCATCCGTAAACATTAATGAAATTGATCTAATATCACCACTCCCATCACCGAGTTTATCAATATCTCGGAAACGAAATGATTTAATGTGTACAATGATTTATGAATTTTTGAGAACATTATTAGAAATAGATGTTGAAAGTTTTTATTATGAACATTTTAACAAAAATAATAAGAATAAAAGTAATGAAAAAGTTACTGAATCATTTTATAACAGTAATAATCATAATAATAGTAATGATAGATTTTATGCTGGTAGTAATGGATCTAGTAGTGGTGGTATTGATGATGAACTTGATATATGGAGTAATGATGATGAATGCATTGAAATGGTAAATACTGGTAAAAGAATGTCAACGAGGGATCAATTAAAGAAAAAAACATTTAGAAGACCAACGATTAAATCTAGAAGAAAGATCAAAGGGAATTAGGGGATTAGGGGAATTAGGGGAATTAGGGAATTTAAAAAAAAAAAAAAAAAAATTGTATTTTATGTATTACTTGTATATCAAAATTATTAATTAGAATTTTTTTTGGTTTTTTTTTAGAATTCTTATTTTTTTTTAGTTTTTTTTTTATATATAGATTTTTTTTAGTCATTTCCATTTTTTTTTTTTTTCTCCTTCTTTTTATGATTCAGGTTAATCGAAAAGAAAGAAAGGAGAAGAAAAAAAAAAAGGAAAAAGAAAAAAATTTCAAGAACATTATTTTATTTTTTTTTTTTTAAAAAAAAAAATCATTTTTGTGTATATGTTTCTCAATTTAAGTTGTATAAAATCAAAGCATTAAAAATCAAAGCATTATCTTAAAAATGAAATTATTCTTTTTTATATATATATATACAATATATAAATAATATATATGTTTGTACAATTTTATTAATTTTTTATTTTTTTTCATTTATTTATTATTAATGTATTTTTTTTTTTTTTTTTTTTTTTTTTTTTTTTTTTTTTTTTTTTAATTTTTTTTTTTTTTTTTTTTTTTTTTTTTTTTTTTTTTTTTTTTTTTTTTTTTTTATTTTTTTTTTTTTAATTTTTTTTTTTTTTTTTTTTTTTGTATTCTAATTATTTAGATTAATAAAAATCTTTTGCGTCTAAAATGGAAAATTTTTTTTTTAAAAAGTGGCGCAACACATAAATTAATTACATAACAGCTTTACCAGCTTTTACTTACCATTTTTTACGTATGTATACCAGCCTTACTTATCAAAGCCTTTAAAACGTAGCCTTACGTATATACCAGCTTTTTACATACCAGCTTTATACCTTTGTTGAACTATAAGAAAAATAATAAGTATAATAACCGAAGCAACAATAACCCATATACTAGCCATTCTACAACGTTTTCTCCATTTATAATCATCAGTACCATTAGGTTTATAAATACTACCAACCCACCAAATAGGTATAAATAAGAAACCAAACCAAAAAAAATATTTTATATACATTTTATTTTCTTCATCATTATCATCATTATCATCATCATCATCATCATCATCAAACTTTTTATTATTATTATTATTATTATTATTATTATAAATATTATTATTAATTTCAACATTATCATTATTAATATCCTTTTCTTGAATTATATTAAAATAATTATTAATATCATTTTTATTTTCATAAAAAGATCTTGTTAATGATGGTCTTTGAATATTTGAATAACGTCTTGGAGGAGTATAATTAACAAAATTACGAGAATTACGACGTGAATTACGAACAGATGATGTAGGAGAAGAATTATCAATATAAAGAGTCGAATTACGATGATGATGAGATAATGGATTATGACTTATTGAATTATATAATATTGATGAAGGTCTTAAATTATTTGTAATAAAATCAAATTGAGTATTAATACGAAGTGGATGTTCCGGCTTAATTTCTTGTAATACTTCATAAACGCTTGAAATTCTTATATTATCATTATCATTTGATCTTGTTATAGCTTTTAATGGTCTTATAGGAGATGATATAGGTTCATTTTCATTACTACTTAATGAACCATTAGTAGGAGTTTGTACTAATTCAGCTGAATAAGGTGTACTTGAAGTAGAATTAGATGAAGTGGATGATATTTGTAAATTTTCTTCAAATGATTGAATCGATTCCTCTTGAAATGAACTAGATTCTTCTTCTTCTTCTTGAGATGATTCTTGTTTTGAATGAATTTGATTGATTTGGTTGGAGGAAAATATTTCTTGTTGATGTATTATAGGTACGTTAATATCAATGTTAATGTTAACGTCAACGTTTTCGTTAATGTTCTCGTTTCCATTATATTTTAGAGTATTATTATGATACTTTTGATCATTCACTTTACGATAATTCACATTATAATCTTTCTCATTATCATACTTTAAATACTTTTCATTATCCTTCTCGTCATAAATTTCTCCATCTCCTTTTGTTAACCATTCAACCACTTTTGAATCATAAAATTTGGTGTGCTCCTCTAAATGTTTTTTTACATTTGTTGTTATTGTGTTTGTTGATGTTGATGTTGATGTTTCTGTCGATATCATTATCAATACATACTAAAAAACCTTTTTTTTGAAAAAAGACAAAAAAGGAAGAATAAAAAGGAAAAAGAAAAAAAAAAAAAAAAAGGTCAAAAAAAAAAAAAAAAAAAAAAAAAAAAAAAAAAAAAAAAAAAAAAAAAAAA
>JADRCO010002866.1:0-11952 GCA_021464525.1 Rhizophagus sp. LPA8_4_AMF
TTTTATACGCAATTATAATAAATTCAATTATATTAAGCATGATGTGCAAAATATTGGTACAGCAAGTACATGATGGTCCTATAGGGCCGTATAATAATTATATTTAATTGTCCGAAGCGTAGGCGTAGGACATTCATGATTAGGTACACTCCATTTTGGATTCTTGTCTGCGCGTTTAAATACCAATCATATTGTGTGACGATAAATACATTAATGATGATCATGTGATTATAACTCTTCAACAATTAGTTTATATTATACATCTTTATATGTAATTTAAAATTAATAATAATAATAATCAAATAATTGCATATTTTTAACTAAGAATAAAAAGCTTTATTTATGTTAACTGTTAATGATAATTATTCAAGTTTCTGCATAAATTGATAAATATCGAAATGTAAATCCTCGTATTTTTGAACTTTAATATTGTGTAACCTAAATTCCTTCACTTCATCGCTAAAATCAAACAATTCTCTATAAACATTCCTAAAATTCAAATACCTGACTCTTTTCTCCTTCATAATATATTTTTTTATATAAGGTAAAACATCATTATCATTTTTCCATTTTAAATCTCTAATTAACAATTTATTAATAAAAGTACCTTTGGAATTTTTTAAGAATACTTCAAAATCATTTGCTTCAATGCAGAGAGCCAAATCTAAATATTCTAAATTATAAGGAAGGATTTGACCTAAATTTTGTAATAAAAATGAACTATTATTATCTAATCTGCAACTAATGGAAAGACAATTAAGATTTTGTTTTATATTTTCAATCAAATTGAGTACTGATTGATAAACAATCTCAATTTTAACTCCATAAATATCAAGAAATTTGATGTTTTCACAATATTCTATAACTGATTCATATATTTGTTGTTCAAGTTCGAACTCAAAATTCGTTGTACAATCGCACCTGAAATTCTTTAAATAACTACCAGATTTTTGTAATAATAAAAATAATGAATCATCAATTTTTGATAATGCATCTATGAATAAGGATTCTAATTTAAATGGTTTGGTTAAATTAAGAATTTGTTGAATAAAACTAGCATTTAAATGAAGACAATAAATGATATGAACAGATTCTAAAACGTTTAATTGTTCAAACATTTTATTTAAATCGATCATACCTTTAAAATTAATGCGGTATAATGTGATAGTATTTAAAGTATTTGAACAATTATAATATTTTGATGAGAATAATGATTGATAAAAATGAAACTCTTCACTATAACTTAATATAATATTTTTAAGATTTTTATGTAATTTAATTACTTGTAATACACGATTGTTAAATAGTGTAATATTATAATTAGAACAAAAAATAAAAAGTTTTAAATTTTCAATATTGTAAACGAAATTTGGATTTTGTAAAATTAACTTAAGAATATCTTCAAGGTATGAGATATAACTAGAATTTATTTCAATTTCAAGGGTATGTAATTTTATTTCATTCTCAATAAATATTTTTAATAATGATGTAGTAATTAATTCTTTAATCTCTTCTACTAAATCCAAATCTATAATTTCAACAGTATAAAGCCATTTTTCAACAGAAGTAACAACCTTCAACAAATTCAAAGATTTTATAAAACTAAGATAATCGAAAAGTGTGTTTGAAAATAATTTATTCACATTAATTTTATATTCATTTAATTTTGTTTTTAATTCACTATTCAAATTATGTATGTAAATTCCAATAAAGTTATAGTTTCCAGTAGGAATTGAAAATGGATTTTCCCATAATAACGGAATCGCTAAACGACACCATAATCTGTTAACTAAAACACATGAATGTAAAGTTGAATAATCACTGTGACAATGCTTTATGATATTCTCTGTTATTTCAGGCAAGCTTCCAGATAATATTTTTGAACATGACATTGTAAGCGAAGAGAAAAGAAAATTATTTGTATATCCCATTTCAACGACGACCGGTTAAAATATATTTGATTTTCGGAATGGTGATCTCCGATATTGTCGCACAATTATTGTGTGTAACGTGTTTGATAACTTGTTATACTAATTAGTTATTTAATGTTGGCGTAAATTTACCTCGAAAAAAAATTACTCTTGCATAATCTTGGCAGAAAAAATTCCAAATCAGATAAATACAATTAGCGAAACGTCATTCAAATATGTGACGAAATCAAACCATAAAATCAGGAAAATCATTGAAGATCTATTACAATATCTAGAAACTATCCTATTAGACTTTTATCAAATACCAATTTATAATGTATCCATTACAATAGCTAGAAACTATCCTAGTAGACTTTTATTAGATACCAGTTTATAAATATTATATATGTTTAATTTCTAAATTTTTAAAACGACTGTAAATATTAAATTAAATAATAAATAAAAAATTTGACTTTAGTGTATCAACTTATTTGAATAGTCTATATTTAATTAAAAGACATGTTACTAAGCAACAAACACTATGAATTGATTACTGATGAGGTCCAAAATAATAGTTTCATATTAACTAAATAACAACTTATTTGTATATTTAATCAAAGATTTTTCAATAGTTTTACAAAAGCTGTTGGAGGTATTTAACTAATTATATATATGAAGTAGAATGAACCAAAGAATTTAATCTTTCTTTATTTAATTTTAGAACCTTCGACGAGAAAAGAGAATAAATAGTCAAAATTAATTTGTCGCCGTTTTTAAAGGCGGTTGAAATATGTGAAAAATTGGCCTAAACGATAACAGAGTTTTAAAATGGGCTCAAAAGTTATCAAGGTAAGCTCTTATATTGAACTCAAGACATATAATTGTAAAAAGTAGGATTTGTTGATGCTTTTTTAAAATAAATGGCTAATAATCTTTAATTGATATGATAAATAATTTAAGTAGGAATACTCGTGCTTTTAAAGCGAAACCTTATGGAACGTGATTACTGATGGGAATATTGAGTTTTGGTTTTATCAATAAGGTAGGAAATTAAGGTGACCAAAGTATGCGTTTTTTCCTGTCTTCAATAATTATTGTAATAATAAATTTCTTTTCTTTAAGTGATAAATATTTTAGTGAAATGGAAATTAATGAATACTTGCAGGCCTGTCATGACAATAAAAATCCTGCAACTTCAGTGATAAATCATACGGTTTTATGTATCACATGATGCAATGATAAAGCAACAAAATTATGTACGATACTTTGAAGAGACATTTAGCTTAATCATCATATTCACAAAAGATCCCATGATGATCCGCAACAAGTTAGGAAAGCTGTCTTAGGTATTTGGGATTACTTGTAACTACTTTATACATACCTTTTTTTTTTATTTTGATCGCTGATTGAATTCTTAATTTCTCTAGTTATTAAGTATATAGGGATGAATTATCAAAGAAATTGCTAGAATTTCGTATGATAAACATATCGATGGAAAAGGTCGCACGTGTCATTACATATTCCATCACATAAAGCAATAATGGAAGAATTTATCAACAAAAGCAAATCTACCTGAAGGCATTCACAAATCGCAACTCAAGCACCAAAATAGAAATTCAACGAGCTGGTTATTTAGGACTCGAAAATATGCACGGATTTATGAAGATGACTATTAAAAGGTAATTATTAATTACTGGCTGTAATATTATCGATTTTTAGTAAAAAAAGAAATAATCGATTTCTCATTTAACTTTATTTTACTATTTAATTAGACAATCTTAGATAAACGTAATCGCGCAGAACGACGACGTCCATTTGCAAAAATGTTAATTGAAGTTACAGAACTATTATGTGATTATTGGGATGTTAGTACTTGATGTAAGTAATAATGTAAAATACTAGTTCTTTACATAATTTATTTTTTTATATCTTTCACTAATATATATTTTTTTACTTCCATTTTTTTAAGATACAATATCAGCGTTATTTCAACCTTTATTTTTTAGCGTTTAACATAACGGTCAAATTATTTTCCTGACTATGAAATGAGATGGAAGCAAACGTTAATGATTTTCAGCTTTAGTGAAGCTACAAAAATAACAAAACAATTATATAAACTTTAAAAAGATATTATATTAGAAGTTGAATATAAAGTTATTAGAGATAAACAAATATCAAGATTAGAATAATCAGGTGAAAGGTTTTTAACTTCCCGTATGTATTCTTATTTGTAGCCTAATTCTTTAATGGGTTTTCTAACTTGTGAACTCATTATTTATACCTGTTTTAACACGATGCACATGCAAAAGAAAAATTTTTAATGGGATGTTCATGTTAGAATATTGCAAAATTGAAACTAATACAGATAAACAAAAGGCAATTGAATTTTATAAAAAGGAAGCAGATTTGGGACATCAGGTTTTAAAAACGGAAAGGATACTTAAATTAGACTTCTCCATTAAATAATTAAATTAACATAATTTTCACTCATGTCTTAAATCTATTAAATATTTAATAAACCCGCCAAAATTGCTTAAATATTTTGTTGTTTATAGGTTGCATTTTAATATAATAGAATACATATTCAAATAGTAATAAATTAGCTGAAATGGCACAATTTGCTTGTTATATAGTTACTGCAAAATATTGTTTGTTGAGAAACAAATAGTTTTAGATCAGATATTTCTGCTAGTTTTCCATCGTAATTATTATTAGTATGAAATGTTTCTATGACATGTATACAATTATTAACTAGTAGAATGTTCTGTATTCTTAACTTTTTTCAAATCTACAAAAGAATTTAACATTTTTATCTAATTTTCACTTGAAACCAAAATCATAATCAATATAATTAATACAAAATTTTTGTTCGTATAATTCTATAACTTATTAGATGGCATATTAGAGAGCATTAATAAAGAAAAGCATTATTTGATATTAAAGGAGTATAAAAAGAATAGGAAAAGGTTTATATTAAATAATTATAATTAACTTTATGTAAAGTATGGTCTGTATATGATATATAATATTGTGCGGTGGTCTTTTCTACTATTCAATTCCGTGACTCACTTCCAAACACTAGAATAATAGAATCTATACTAATTAATCTGATAATTAAAATAAATTGCTTAAGATTATTCCATTTAAACTTCTTTTCTGAATATTCCTTTTCCTTTTCTCCTCTTGTTTAATTTCATATGACTTTTGAAACCTATCGCCTGGTTTAACATATTTTTTTTCAGTAAATGAAGAATTTAATATTATACTTTAATAAAGAATTAAAGAATTACAAATTAAACATGTATTTATTTAATCTTAATTTACTTATATCATTTGCAAAAATTTCTCAGTAACTACAAAAATAACAAATAAACATGTGATTTTTAGAATAAGAAAATTTATAAAACAATTTTATTTATAATAATGTTCATATACATGATACTTTTAAATTACTACCAAATAACTAATCAGTTTCTTTTATATAATTATAAACTCCCATGGTTGAACCATTGTAATTTTGCAATTTGATATTATACGACCCAAATTCCTCCACTTCATCTTTCAAATAAAATAAATCCTTATCATGAAATGATGCATTTTTATAATAAGAATTCTTAATAGCCAAATACTTGACTCTTTTCTTTTTCATAATATACTTTTTTATATATGGTAAAATATCATCACCATCTTCATTATTGATTACCAATTTCTTAATAAAAGTATTTTTAGAACTTTTTAAGAATAATTCAAAATTACTTACTTTAATATGAAGAATTAAGCTCAAATATTCTAATCTAGAAGGAAGAATTTGTCCTAAATTTAGCAATATGGTTGAACTACATTTGATATATTCAACAATATTTCTTAATATTATTGGTTCAAGGATATTGATAGAAAGATAATTAAGATTTTGTTTAATATTTTCAGTTAAATTTAATATTGGATGAATCATTTGATTATTATATTCATGTAAATCAAGTAATTTGATATTTTTACAATATTTTATAATTGATTCAATTAATTGTTTTGATAATAGATCATGATTAGATCCAAATCCGCAACCAAGATTCTCCAAATAAACACCAGATTTTTCTAATAATAATTGCAATGATTCATCAATTTGTGATCTATCATTTATAAATAAAGATTTTAATTTAAATGGTTTAGTTAAATTAATAATTTGTTGAGTAAAAAAAGTATTTATAGGATAACAATAAAAAATATGAACAGATTCTAAAACATTTAATTGTTCAAATAATTTATCTAAATTAATTATGCTTTTAAAATTGATGGAATATAATGTGATATTATTTAAAGTATTTGAACAATTAGAAACTTTTGATAACAATAATGATTGATATAAAGGAAAATTAGTGTTATCCAATACAATTTTTTTAAGATTTCGATGTAAATTAATTATTAGCGATATGCGATATTTAGTTAACTTGTCTTCATTAGCATTATGGTTGAAATATAAGAAACCAGGAGTTTTACCAGTATAAAGTTTTAAATATTTAATATTATGAATGAAGTTCGTATTTTGTAAAATTAATTCAAGAATACCATTATTAAAATAAGAACAATAACCACGATGAGTTAATTCAATTTCAAGAGTATGTAATTTTACGTCATTTTCAATAAATATTTTAAATAATGACATATTAATTATTCTTTCAAAACCAGTTTTTAAATTTGAATATGCTTCAGCCCATTTTCCAACAGAAGAAATAAATTCTTGTGTATTCAAATATTTTATAAAACTAAGGTAATTGAAAAGTGTATTAGAAGGTAATAATTTATCAATGTCGTATTTCATATTTAATTCAGTTTTTAAATCATCATTTAAATTATGTAAGTAAATTCCAATAAAGTTATAATTTCCTGTAGAAATTGAGAATGGATTTTTCCATAATAATGGAATCGTTAAACGACACCATAATCTATTAACTAAAATACATGAATATAAAGTTGAAAAATCATTTTGAAAATATTTTATAATTTCATATGTTAATTCAGGTAATTCTCCTGAAAATATTTTTGAACATGACATAATGTAAGAGAAGAGAGAAAAAAATAAAGTATGACGAATTATGTGAAGAAAGAAAGGAAGTATAAGTGTATGAAGTGTATGACAAATTATTTTTTTGCCATTATATCATTTTTTCGGAATGGTAATTTCCGATATGTCGCACGGCTTGCGTCAATTAATTTGTGTAACTCGTTAAATGATTGGGCGACATACACTGCACATCATAAGAAAAAATATAGTTATTTATCGGAACCCTAAACATACAAAGAACTAGAACTTTGTATTTTTTATACAAATAATCGATTCTTTGTCAAAGAAAAATAAATTATAATAGAACATTAGACATGCATTCAATAAACTTAATTTGCGTAAATTATGATTTGTCAAATTCCCAATTTTAGAATAATTGTTAATTGTGAAATTATCATAGAAAATAAATATCTTTATTTATAAAGAATACTACTATCTGATACTTCTAAATAATTAATCTTATCCTTTATAAAATTAATTACTTTTTTTAATTCTTGATAGGTCCATATTGAATATCATAATTATTGTATGTGATATACTTAATAATAGGATGAAATGGCGCATATTATCCCATACAATAATATGTAATTAATATTACTTTAGTAATAATTGGTTGCATATCATATCCGGAGGCTATGCAAGATGATGTTTTCTCGTGTGATATTATACCATCCACGTGATGATACAGTAATCATCAATATATAAACTTACGTTCCTCGTTCTGCATTCTCTCAACTTTATTTTACATTTTCGAAGTGTATCATCTCCAATAGATTGATTATTCAATTTGTAGTAATGAAAAGAAGTTACTGGAGCGATTAAGCCAAGTAAAATGTAGAAATTCTTCATATTATTTAGACTCTTAAAAGTTTATTTATTAAATATATGCATCATTAATAAACAGATTTTTAAACTCTAGAAATAATATTTATACTCTCAAGTAATAAAAACAAATTAACCTATTAAACTTTATTAAGAACATCGATTTATTTTAATGCACGCAACTAACTAATCTAATACAATAGAATCATAATTATTTTAACATTATCATTGCAAATGGTTCTATTGTAACAGTTTTATTGTTGGAAAATATTTATAAAATTATTGCAACTTAGTAACATCACTTTTATCTCATTACAAGTTCTAATGCGATATATAAATATTTACTTATATATTTATTATTATTGGTTAAATTGAGCTCCGAACTCACAATGGTTTCCAGTACCTTTCCTTACTTCATCACATATTATATTTATATAATAAAAAAGATGCGTATTAATACCATATTTAATAAACGAATGAACTTTACTTTTTTTATAAACCAAAATTTATAATTACAAACCGCAAGTTTTCTTAACACATTATTTGGATTACCATTATCACCTTACTTGAAAACGTTATCTCATAAAAACCTAAATTTGAAGTTATAAATTAATAAAATTTACTTTAAAATGTATATCATACAGCAATTGGATTATATTACCTCTTAACATCTAAATCAGCTAATTGAGAATCTTGGTAGTTTACTAAATCAATAAATTTACTAATTAGATTAATTACTCTAAATTTATGTCAAACTTTAAATCAATACCTTCATTAACTTTGTCCTCTTGAAGATATGAACTAATAATGGAGGAATGAACAGGTTTTGATAGGTTGCTAAATGTAAGTTCTCGGCTGGTATATATAGCATCAGGATCCCTTTTCATAAAAGGTTAAAATATTTTGTATTTCTTTATCTGCCTCTTCAAATATTGCTTCAATTTCTTTTCCTTTATATCCAAATTTTTCTCTTTCTTGCACCCATTCAAAGTTCGTAGATTCACACCAAAATTTTATTATATTGAATAATTCATTGGCTGTTGGTCTCTCAATCGGATTAGCATTTGTACACCTATAAGCTAAATTCTTATAAATTTCAGGCGTTCCTTTTCCAAATTCAGGTCTAAGTCCATCACATATGGCTAGTGCTAAGTTTAAATTATGTTTTCTATTGTAAAATGGTGGTCTTCCAAATGACAACTCAATCATAATTATGCCAAAGCTATAATGGAACCGGTACAAAAAACCTTAACCAGCCCTTTAAGCGATAGTTAGTATGTGATCGTCAAAAGCTTGACTGGTGACTCGACTTGAGTCAGTTCTTTTAATTGTCAGAACGGTTATTATGGTTAAAAGTATTCTAAACCCAGGAAACTCAGTAGAATTGGTTCTAGAATCGACTCAAGTTAGCTCTTTCTGAACTGATTCCATCCCTAATCTGAATTGAATTTAGTAATTAATACATGGTTAATTGTTTCAAAAAAATACAGATATACATATTTAAATCTAGCAGAGAATGTGGAATATAAAGAAAATTACGGTCGGAATAGATTTCATTTTTAGAGGTTCATATAATTTATTTTAAGCTACAGTTAATAATTTGATTAAAGCATTGTTACCTCATATAACAACATAAGTTTAAATTTGCCCAAGTAATCAAATAAGTTGACCAAAGTTTAATATACAGTATGTAATTAAAAAATTGTACATTTATCAAGAAAATGCAATTGGAAATTAATGATTCAAATGATCTAATGAATCTTAAATTTGACTATATCTCAATTCCTATATTGTATTCAAAACTTCACGAGCAAGATTTTCAAAATTAGATGGAACTTTAGATATTTGACATCAGAATACAGCAGTGTGGCGAGTGCAATTTATTTCTTTTCTTCTATGTTATAGCAAGCATTCACTAACAGTTTATTTTAGTTACTTTATTCTTTTAGATGATTTTTCAGCTTTTTAGATGCATGGAATATCTCACAGTTTTAGAAAGTAGTTACATAGAGATTACTTCATTTAATTTATTTTTTACTGTTAAGTGATATCATATTAAAGCTTATTAATTCAAATACGTATATTATAATTTTTAATCATATTGTAATTAAAACCAAATTTAATAATTTTAACTATAAATATTTAATACTTAGATAAGGTATAAAAATAACAGAAATCATTTAAATTACAAACTAAGAAATAGTAAAATATTTAATACTTTAATCTTAGTGTTTAAATAATTCTAATAAGATAAAATAAAAAACATCATTATATAAAAAATTTCTGAAAAAATGATAATTAATTATTGGATGGGTGAAAGCAATATTGGTCAAAGACCAATATCCTCCATCCAATAACTACTGTGGTAACAAATAGGAATTAATACTACTAATAATGATTGGATGTTTTATAAAAATATTGGTCATTAAAATCCCTCCTAATGACTGAACAATAACAATTAATTAATTAATTTCGTCTGATTTAACATCTAAATGATAAAATAAATAAATTAATTTTATGTAAAACAATTTGTAAATTACTTTTTTGTATACATTACATACCCAATGAATTCATATCATTAACTATGCAATCCAAACATTCACTTTTTAGAACATCATTTAATTTTTCGCTAGTAAAATTAAGTAAGCGACTCGCATAACATGCTTGTGGATGAAATTTAGTAGCAGGATTTTTATGCTCAATTGGTGCATTTATAAATTCCATAATTTGGCCTTTTAATTCTTCACTAATGTCTTCAATTTTCTTTTCATGAGAAAGCTTAATCCATTTATTGATAATATTTGAAACTTCTTTAGAGGTTGGTCTTTTTAATGGATCTTCATTCCAACACTTTTTCATCAAATCTATATAACATTGTGGAGTATATTCAATAATTTCAGGTCGCTCACCTCTGCAAATACTTAAACTAAGTTGAAGATCATGTTCTCTATTATTAAATGGTGGAACTCCAGATGTAATTTCCCACATAATCATAGAAAAACTATATATATCGTTAGCTGGAGTGTAAGGCTTGCCTCTTAAAACTTCAGGTGCCATAAATGGTATAACACCATAAATATCCTCTTTTTTTAAGGACGATTTTACAGGTCTACATAATCCTAAATCACTAATATAAACACTAACTTCATCATATTTTAAAATATTGCCATCATGAAGATCACAATGAATGAGATTTTGGTGATGTATATAGTTAAGCCCATCAATAATTTTATATATTATACGTAATTTTAGTTTCCAATCATACTTAACTACTTCTGTTAAATTTCCTCTTAAATTACCTTGATTTGCATAATCCATTATCACCATATAATTAGAAGTATTTGGATCTTTTGTAAATCCATATAATTCAAGAAACCGATATGTACCTAAACTTTGATGATATTTCCACTATAAAAATAAAATTGGATATTAGCAAAAATAAATTATAATTTGAATTAAAAAAATAAATAATGCATTATTATACTTCATTTAAAAATTCATCGGAATTTTCATTCATATTATTGAGACTTTTAAGAACTACTACTTTATTCCTATCTTTCCAAATAGCTTTATATATAGTACCAAATCCCCCTTTATCAAGATATTTAACATTATAAAATTTATTATAAGGAACCCAACTTAATGCATTCTCGGAAATAAATTTACTCAAAATTACATCTTCACTTTTTCCAAATCTATAATTTAAATAATTAAAATTATACTAAGATCTATATTAAAATTTTAAGTTTAAAATAAAATGTCAATACTTACTCTAAAATTATAATATAATTTAATAAAATATAAACCTCAGTTTTTCCGAAATATATATAAAATAAATTTATAAATTATAACTTACCAACTAAAGGAAATCACCAAATATTTTTTTTATATAGAAATTTAGTAAATTAAATTTATAAAAAATATCAAATAAATATATAATAATAGGAATAACTATAACTTACATGCTACTATGTTATTAAATAAAGAATTTAGTAAGTTTAAATTATATGAAAAATTATATATATTAATATGTAATAATAGAATTAAATAAATAACTTACACTCTATATTATTAAATAATTTTCAAACAAAAAATTTGGTTAGTTAAATTATATGTAAATATTATATAAATATGTAATAATAGAATTAAATAAATAACTTA
>JADRCO010002867.1:0-11946 GCA_021464525.1 Rhizophagus sp. LPA8_4_AMF
AAAAAAAAAAAAAAAAAAAAAAAAAAAAATATAAAAAAACAAAAAAAAAAAAAAAAAAAAAAAAAAAAAAAAAATAGAAGAAACTATTTCTCAAAGAAAGAATTAAAGAATAATAAATCAGAAAACATTTAATATTATAAAAACATTCATTTCAAAAAGAACAGTAACTAGAGATATGTATCAATCTTAAGAAAAAAAATTTGAAACTCAGCAAAATGCAAAAATGATATAAATATGTCCTTGTTATACCTTCTAAAAATTGCACTAAAATTTAAATAAATTTAGTTAACATAATATAATAAAGGATGGTCTGCCAAGAGATTTGTGTTACCTTTTTAATGTATTCTTAATATGCTTACCAAATTGTTGGGTCTTTGTGTGTAATACTTTTTCCAAAAAATCCCTTTTTTGGTGATTTGTGTGACCTAACAACCCGTTCATTTTATATTCAATATTCTGTATTCTGTATCTGATTCTGATTCTGTATCTGTATCTATATTTGATTCTGTTTCTATATCTGTATCTGATTCTGTATAAGAGGAGAATTTTGGTTGTTTTTTACGAATCAAGGTTGTTTAAATACTTAAAAGGAATAGCAGATCATTTGCTGACAAACGGAATTAATTTTCACATAAATTACCACAGCTGATTTAGTTGTGGCTAAGTACTGCTAATTATTTGCTTTAGGCAATTTTTGAAAAATTACTATTCTTATTTAACAAATCAATTATGACTGGTTTAGTTATTTTTGGAAATGGCTAATTTTTTATTTGTAATATATTGTCTGAAATTTACAGTTAAAATTTATTGTTATAATAATTTGCCAATTTATTGATTTATAAATAATAATACATTGTTAGTAATTTCAATTAATATTATAAACAAGTTAACTTCTAGATAGTTCAATAAATCTCTTTTCGTAAAGGTAGATCATTTTTATTTTTAGTTTAAATTTCTGATGAAAAAAAGATCTTAGATTATTATTACTTTCAATAAAAAAAATAATAAATCTTCATTATCAACAGCACTATTAGAAAAAGACATATACTTTCTAAGCGTAATAAAAGAATTTAGTTTTTTTTTTGGTTAAAAAATTTAAAATTTGATCAGTATAAAACATATGATCTATGCTGATCATTTTTTCTATCAGTTTCAGATTACTAATTTTTTTTTTTAAAAAAAAAGATATCATATCTTTTTTTTGGTTTATTTAAATTGTAACAAAAAAAAAAAATACTAAAAAAATTATTTACCTTACTTAATTTAGTTAGTTTAACTTGAGAGAAACTTTACTATATTTTAAATCATGATCTATTGCTGATCATTTTGATTATTTAGTATGATATTATGTTCTATCAGTTTCAGTTTACAAAAAAAAATGATTTTATATAATTGGGAATAATAAAAAAAAATTAAAAAAGAGCCAAACATGCTTAATCATAAATGTCCTGGAAATTATATAGAAAATTTCCCATTACAGAACAAGTAAATCAAATTGTAAAAAAGTGAAGTACTATTATATCTAGTATTGTTTATTTTTAAATTTATTATTTTGTTAGTTTAGGTTGGATTTATACTTAGCTAAAGATCAAATTAACTAATGCTGTGAATTAACAATAAATTGTTACTTTAAACATTCTTAAAAAATGTGTATAAATGTTTCTATTCTTTGTCTAAAAATGCCAATTGTTTTTTAGGTTTTATTCCAATTACAAATATTATTCTTTTTATTACAGTTACATTTAATAATATTTTAGTTAGATTTATCAAAGGAACTGATACTTTTTATTTGAAATTTATTTTTTTAATTATGCTCTATGTTTAAATATTTTTGCATATAAAAAAATTTATTATTTTCTGTACCAATCATAAAAAAAGATATAAATACTTTTGTAACTATAATGTAATTTATAATGTTTATATTAATTATGGCACTACTACTTGTAATTAAATTTGCAAATAAGAATCTAGTGGTTGAAAATTTTCTTTTTTAAATTTACATTATAATTATGGTAGCAATTTTGGACTCTGTCCTTTAATTTCATTACAAAAATATAGTATATGCAAAAATATTTATTTTTATAACTACCATTTTATGCTGTCTATATTTTGGCTCATTAATCCTTTTATAAATTTCTTTTAAATCTTCATTTTTTTCTTTATATCTCTTTTCTAGTTATCAAGAAATAATGAATGATATGAAAATTATTTGAAGCACTATTTTCAGTAAAACAAAAATATTAAAAGAAGTTGTATCAGGAATAGTAATAGGTCTTTAACTAATTTAACTGCTAATATTAAATTAATGTTTTACTTATATTAAATGTTTGAATTATTTTAAAAAAAGCAATAAGTAATTTAGAATATTTAAAGATTTGAATGAGTAAAATATATTTTTTTACAATTGACAGGATCCAGTTCGACATTCTCCATGACTTTGTAAGATCAATAAGGGAATTTTCATTGAATTTATACTCCTTATTATTTTTAGCTTTCATACGCTTTTGATATATCCATCAATAACATCCAACATTCCCTATGTCTAATTCTTGCATCTTCTAATGTAGATTGAACAATCCCAACTGGTTCAAAACAACTCTCTCCTTCTAAAGCAGCAAAATTATATTCTTTGAGAAACTTGTGACTTTCATTATCTTACTTAATCTTCTTGTAAGAAATTTAAGCAATAATTTCCTCACACACTCTATCAACATTATTGGACGTGTTAATGTAATATCACCACTCCAATCTTCTCAGATTTATACTTCTCTTTAATCATTCCTTAGGACATTCTCTTTTCTTAATATGCATATTTTTAACTTTTTAATAAAAAGGAGGTAAGGACATCAGTAGGTATTGCTTCAACCAAGTCACATGCTTCATCAAATACATACAATAACTACAAAGTTTTTGAGCATTATTATTATATTTTTAATTGTTTCATCATAAATCTTTGAACTATATCCTTATTATTTATTAATTGATTATCAACTCAGTTCAGTAATACTTTTAGCAAGATTATAAATTCTAAAGGAATTTCAGGAATTTCATTAAAATTACTTTTAGATGATCTTGACTCCCTTATTAAGCATTTAATTAATAAGTCTTCTACTGAGACATCTTGCATAATTGAAATTGTTGATGATTTACCATAATATTTGTGATGATTGAAGAAGGAAGTGATGATCAGAAAAAAAAATGACTTTCAATAAATCAAATACAAGTATGTGATGAAAAATAAAATATGGGAATGTGATATTAAATGAAATATGAGAATTAATAGCCTATATAACTAGTAATGTCAGCTGAGCAGTGAAACTAAATTATGAACCCTAATCCTTGCCCAGCCTTTTTACAATAAATGCAAATATTATTGTCACCTCTGAATAATGGGTGAGTAGCTATAAATAAGATACTTATATTATTATCCAAATGCAATAAGTGTTGGCATTACTGTTAATAATTTATTGAGAAATTTCAACCCATGTTTTAAGATAAGATTACAATATGAATGGTGGTAGTCACTATCAGTTCCAATATATTCCAGGTGCCATTATTGGTGATCTCAATATTGTAGGAGCATTTTAACCAGTTCACCAAGATGCAATACATTTCTGCATCATATATACTCTCACGTAAAACATGAACAGCCCTTTGTATGATGTCATATATGCTTTATCTTTTTCTTTGCAGTGTTGTAACAAACAATAAGTAAAATAAGTTCCATAAAGCACTGATGATACATGGATATACAAATAAGTTGAAATGCATTTGTTCAATCATTGTAAGATTTAAGAGAGGGTTTTCAGTACCATGATGACTCCGAAGAATTATAGTAATTTTGCTAAACTAATAAATTATCACAAGCAATTATTATTGATCTATTCTACTTTTGTAACCAAATTTCTGCTAATTTTAGTATGTATTTAATACAAAAACTTAGTTGCTCAAACAGCAATCCCAAAGATCATCAATGCAAATACTTTTGCCCAACAGTATTTTAGAACAAGGTATTTTCATGCCACCTTCTTCTTAGCATACTACTATAGGCTAATGATGGAGTGAGTAAAATGAAGTGTTTTAATAAAAGGAATTTCAACTGGCTTGATGTTATCTTAGAGAGCAAACATTGATTGTCATTCTTACATCTTGTTGTTTTTAATTCACATTTTATCTCATCTTTAAATAATTCTAATTTTTGAAACAGTGTAGTTTTAAGAAATAAATTATATATGGGTAAATAATTCAAACTTTTGAATTGTCACTCCATTATTCTCAATATGATTCTCCCAGAAATGGCTTTGGTTAAAAATAATGGTATTCTAATTACTATAACCTAAACAAATCTTTTATTTACAAAGATAAAAATTAAATTAAATAATGTTTGTCAATTCAACTATACATTGTAATAAAACTATAAAGATCCTAATTTTGGCATTAATCATTGCAAAGCACAATAACTTATAATAATTAAATTTCAATGAGTGATATTTAAATTTATTAATAAAATTATAAAACTTTTCTCCTTTCTTCTTAGATTATCAGTTGATAACTATTTTTCTCTATTTTAAATTTTACAAGATAAAAATTACATCTGCAGTCAATCAGCAATCTTTTATTTGAAGCTTCCAGCAACATATACAGTATCTTTGGACAATTTGTAATCCAATAAATTTCATTGAAAAATTACCAGTTTTAGAAACTTTGTGTTCACAATTATTGTAAGTAAAATGATAATGTTGCTTCCAACTACTAAGATAATTTAATATTCAGAAATTAGATATTCAATATTTTGTTAATTTATTCCATACTTCCAGCAGCAATAATTTTACCAGATTTTAGAGAGAAAATTTGATTCAAACATTCAGACAATCCTGCATTTCTTAATACAATTTAAAAGGATCCATTGTAAGAATATGTTTACTAGGCAACCTGGCTTTTTCTCTAATGAAAATTTCTTACATCCTTGTTAGCAAGTCTTGTATAGTTCCATCAGCTGTAGTTTCAATAATGATTGTATTTGAAAGCTAGTACAGGCACTTTCATGCTAAGAATAAAAAAGTGCATTTAAAAGTTTGTTAAAAAAAAGTATATCTAATTGAATTTTGAATTATAATACTGTGAACAGTTTCATGAGTAGAACTTCAAGTTGGTGAAATAGTGATGCTCTTCATAGTAATTAGATAATAAGGACTTATAACGCTTAAAAGATTTTTAATATTATAAAATCTACTATAAATTATTAATAGGAATCACTCCCACAATTTGCTTGACTTGTTTACATCTATTCTAAGGAGCTTTCTTGCGAAATGGCAATGATTTCTTCATAGCCATTCTGACAGAAGAAATTAGTATGTATTTTTCCTATAAAATCATATAGTCAATAAATAATTCTTGTAATAATAAATAATACAAACTATAGGATTCTATTGCCTTATTATTAAGTTTATCAAAATATAAAGAATTAGTTAAAGTATTAATACTACTAAATAATTTGTATATCTTAAATAACTTATGAATTTCATTTAATATTCCACCCTATATTTGTGGAAATGGGTTGTTTAATAAATAAGTTATCTATTGTGATTCCTAATAATAATAAAAAATAAATACTTTAGAAATAAAAATTTGCAAAATTTAAAACATTACAATTTAAAATATTTTCTTACCATAGGAGGGTTGTTCAAGTTTAATATGTAAATAACTACCATGGCTCCCAATAATAAAAAAAAATTTTTTAAAAAAAAATGAATCGCAAAAGTATTGGGAGTAGGTATAACATGATTTATGCAGTATTTTAATACCAAAATTTATGATTTTTAATGTATATATGGCACTCCATTTATTTTTAAAATAATGCTGGTAGAATATTCCATTGAATAATTGTATTTTCATTTTCTATTTATCTTTCCAAATAACATTAAAATGAACTTTGTCATAATAATTTTTTCTCTTCCCATAATTTAATAATAAACCTATAATCAAATAATATTAAGTAAATTAATATATTACAAGTATAATATAATAAAAATTAAGATCAATTTGTTAGTATATTACTTACATTGAATTTTGCCATGTTTCTGTATTAGAGATTTCCAAATATTGTTCAGCCCTAAAAATAAATTTTATAAATATTATATATTATTAGTTAATTATCAAATAAAATTAAATTAAAAAAAAATTACTAATCTATTAATAAGACAAATTATATATACCAATGAATTTTATATCTGGAATTGTTGAATATTGACAATATTTCTACTGTCCATGTGTTTTCAATTATGGTTTTTATTGCTTTTTTATTCCTTAAAACTTTTCTTGTTTTAATGAGTAAATGAAATAATAATAATATTAAAAAGTATAAGAATAACAGTAGAAATATTATTGTCATTTATAAAATATGGAGTTGTATTTTTAATAAAATGGGGAAATCCTTAAAGTTTCTAAAGATATCTCTTCTTCTAAACTAAATATAAAAGTTATCAAGATTTATTGTATTTGAAAATATTTTATGATTAAAATGAAAAATAATTCTTCATTACTTTTTACCAGATTAAGATTTTTCTGGAATCATCTGGTATAATTTAATGCTTACATACTTTGATCAATTTTCTATACTGAGTCTGTAAATAATGTACGATTCAATGGCCTTTTTTGTTTTGAGTTTAACATTTTCCTACTAAATTTCTTTGGAAATAGATCAGGAAAGAGTTTACATGCAACCATCTCAACATGCATGAACCACCAAATTGTGCAGGAGTAATAACATATCCATAGTGTTAATAGGTTAAATATAAAGATTTCAGTAAGTAAATAATCATGAAACCTCCTATCCCCTATATATTTACATTGACTTCATATTATTTTGGTAATATTTCCTTTCTAACTACCATATCATCATCATCATAATTGCAAAATGCGGCAATCAAGAAATCTTAACTTCTGGTTTGTCTAATGATCCACCCAAACTAATAAATTGCTACAATACTTCAGTTGTAGCAACTCCATATATTTCTGAAATTGGTTTATCACATCGATTAATATCTTCCCATTGTTTAGGCATAACTGTCATTTTGATCTATCTATACATGAATTTAGTAAATATATTAAATTCATATATTGTTTTAACTATAAAAGAATATATATGCTTTAATCTGAAGGTGATTTTTCATCCATTTTTCAGGATCAGGCCATTCTTCCTTACTATATTCATTCCATGTTTTTAATTGTAGTTTCCCTCAACCACTAAAATTCTATAAAACTCCTTTACTTTGTTACTCCCCTCTTTCCACAATTTATCTATCAAATCATTATATTTCGTACCAGCATCACTTGTTTCTTCAATTGTATGAATCCGTTTCTTCGATACAGCATATATGAATTATTGTTATTAGCATCCAGTAATAATTGATCGATCTTTCAAATCTTCAAGTCACGTGATCAAGAATTTTCAGTTCTAAAATTTCACGTGAAAACTAGAATAGCTATAAAAACTAGTAGTGATAAATTCTCTACCCATAATTTTTTTAATACTCGGATAACAGGAGTAAAGAAGTATAAATAGAATATCTATCAATTAAAGACCTATAATTATACACTGAATTCTGTAAGGCACTTAGAGAGTATGCCAAAAGATCCATATTTGATTATTTCATAATAGAGTCTATAAATTTAAACTTGCAAATTTATATTATTTCCAAGGAGTTTATGTACTTGATTAATAATAATTAAATAATAAAATAACACCACCATGATTCCAAACTTGGTGATTTAATTGCAACTCAAGTTCTATGAATACTGGCAGTGGTAAAATCACTTGCCCACGGTTCAGTACAAATAGAATGTCTCTCAATCAAGGAGCTGTAATTATATAATATACACTGAAGGTGTTTTGATATAAACTTGCATCATATTGAATAATTCATGACAGAATACTCTTAAAAGGATTAAAATAATAATGTTACAAACTAGGATAGTGCTTGTAATGTTCAATGCCATCTATAGATTGTAGTAGGATGGATATCAGCTAATTTTTAATAATAGCAAGTACAAATTTATTTTGATTATAATAAATATATTTCTACCAATACGGCTGTTAACATTGCCATTGATGTAGCTGTTATTCTTGTAATTTTTAAAGTTTCTATTTAAACAGCTATTAATAATCCATATATCTGTGATAATAAATTCTAACCAAACAGTCATTCCCCCCCCATGTCCATAATATCCACATAGGTAACACGCTTTAATATATTTATTTATTGGCACCAGCCAATTTCTTTCAGATAAAAAAACATCTTTTGATGTATGAATTTTAGGTGAAGACGATGATAATAGAGGTGACAAAGATGGCAGAGACGATGGAGATGATGATATAGATGACAGAGAATACAAACTCTTTGAAAGCAATTTCAAGTTCTGGAAATGTAACAGATTTGTGGCATTTTCTTCCTAGATAAATAACTTTAGTAGAAAGCTTAGTTTATTGGTAATTCTCTTGACAATCATGGTTATGCATTTTAAGCTGGTCAAATGAAGAGGAATGAAATGAAGCATTCTGCCATATTATATAAGTCATCCCATATTTGCAATTGTGATTGTGGTAGTATCACACTGATTTTAAAAGGAATCAAATTTTATTACTCATAAATTATAACAATTACGGCCTTTGAAGATGTTATTTATATCATGAGCAACAATGTACCTTACCAGTTAAATTTTTTTTATCAGTTCATCACAAAAATAAATTTTCAGCCAATGTTAGATAAACAACAACAAACAACTCATTTCAAAATATAATAGCATTGTTATGTTTTTCCGAGTTGATCAGTTTAAATCATAAAGGAAAACAGCTTAAAAAAGAAAAATCTAATCTTTAAAGTGAAAAGGCTATGTAACAAGCATAGACTGTAATATTTTCAGAATTGAATTCAATTTTGTTTTTTATGATATCTTGCTATAAAGAAAATTATTTGTATTGATACATTTTTTGGGCTTAAATCATATAGAATATTTCAAAGTGAAAGAGGCTGTGTACCCGCGTAAATTAGCATAAGCCGCTGTAGTTCTCTCATTCACCATTCTAATATTTGTAGATCGAGGCGACAAGCGAAACTCAGTGTATTTCAATGTTACACATATGCCTATTTTTTGTATATACATTCTGCGAGACTTAAATATTTTCTTTTGAATTTTTAAGAAAAAAATCAAAAAAAAATCAAACGAAAATTTTGTACTTCAGCCACTTAAAGGCTTAATCCGTTTCTTGGGGTAAAATATATGGTCTGATTTATAAATAGCAATATGTCCTAAGCCTTCAATAAAAGCCTCATTAACAACCCTTAAATAAATAAAACGAAAAATAACATCATTATTTACATCTTACATGACAAAAATATTGTGAGTTATAATAAACATCACTTTCGTAATAACAATGAAACAATTGTAAAAGCCCACCAATTATTTATTCTCCTGTAGGCTGTAAATAACGATCACACGTGAAGAATTTAAGCCTTTCATTTAAGTAAACAATCACGTTACTCTTTATTCTAAAAAAATTATCAATACCGAAATTAGTCAGGTGATTTGCAGATCGTTTCCTGAAATTTAATTCTAGCCTCGTTTATGTGGCTTTACAAATAGTAGATTGGTTACCGTCGTGGCGGTGTCCGATCAATGCTAGAAATTCAAAAGAAATTAAAATAAAGTAATAATTCTAGTCTTGTAAAAAACAAAAACACGAATGCATAATAAACAAGCGCGATTCCAACATACACAATTAGTACACCAACCTCTAGTCGAGCGGCATGTTTCTTTCACATGGATACCACTAAGAAAAAAATTTTATTTTTTTATTTTTTTTATATACATCCAGGAATGTGAACTGCTCAATTTTAATATATACGTTACCAAATAGAATTTCTTTATTTTCTTCTCTTCTCCATTTTCTTTTTAGATCATTGATAGCATAAAGTAGGCGAGATAGTACCAGGGTTCTTGTTTTAATCCACAATACGTGAATGAATCAGTCAGACCTCGATACAAAGATGAACTTTGTTAAAAAAAATGAAAAAAATTTGTCACTACTGAATCTAGAGATTTTAGTGGTTTTATATAAGTAAAATTTTGTAAATATCAGCCGTTATTATTTTCAAAATTATATTTTTATATAATTTTTGCTACCTGTTCGCTAGTACTACTTATGTCACGTTTACAACCACGCGATTTTTCAAGTATTTTTCATAACTGGATTTCTCTATCACTATTTCTTGAAAATTATTGATGTTTCTGGCTGTACTCTCTATTGCCGATTGTTTTTTAAAATTTGTTGCGTATTGTGTAATCCAACTTGCAGCTGTTGTCAAGTATATATATATATACATGACCTTTTGAGTTTTCAGATTTCATAAAAAATACATCACATTTATTAGAAAGATAATAATACATTTCAAAAATAATTGTCCGTAGTGAAGTGAAGGACTATATTTTCTCTGTCCCTCACCAAATCGCAAATTTATCTTTTTCGCTCTGGACTTACAACGGTTTCCGTTTCCTAGTATATTTCTTATACGACTTAATTTATTCGCTATTGTGGTGGGTTGAAACTTGGCAATTTACTTCTATAATAATTGTAAGTCTTACTAGTGTCGTGGAACATTCATAATATATTTTTTTCTTTTATAGTATGTTTAATCTTTTTATTTTATCTTTCTTATGTTATGTTGTTTTGTTACTTTATTTTTTATATATATTTTCGTTATTTTGTTTTTATTTGTTATGTTGATTCTTTCTATTTTGTTTTTTCACTATTTTAGTTTTTATTTTTATTTTGTTATCTTTATTTTTATTTTTCACTATCCTTTTTATTTTCCATTTTCGTTATTTTACTCTTGGGAACTAGTGGCAGGGACAATAAGGAGACTTTCTTGGAGGAAGTAACCAATGTACCTTACTCCTATAGACAGTTAACAATACTAAGACCATCTCTTTTCTTATAGTTTTTCTTAAAATTTCTTTAGAAACGGAACAGGTATTTGGATAAAGCAAGTATACTTGAAATAACGGATTACACTCAGCGTATAATGAGTTGAAAGTAGAAAAATCTTGAAATGATATGAATAATAATAATAGAACGGCGTTCATGATTCTCAACTTTACTACCGGAAACAATATTATTTATTCAAATCTGTTATAATGTTCGTGATTTTATAATAATATTGTTTTGTTTCCAACAAGAATTTACGATTTTTTTTTTTTTTTTTAATTGTTCGTGCATCTAGAAATTTAATAATATCTTTGCTTTTTTTGTTTCCAGGATAAAATATAGAATCTATCAAAAAAAATAAAGTTCTAGGAGGAAGTACTGTACTTGAAAATTATTTATTTATTTGTTCATGAAGAGCAGGTTTAGGCAATATTTCTAAGGAAACTTTATATATTATTAAATTTTATATTATTCATATACCTTACATATTATGATTGAATATTCGTTAACGCCCAATAGTACTAATATTTTCAAATGTAGAAAAGATTAACTATATTTAAAAAAACTAACTATATATTGAGATATTCTACTAGTTAAGGATCCCGAGCTACTACAGTCCTGCAATCTATTTCGAGTACACAAAGGAACCGTATCCTAACTAAAGAATTTGGGAAAATTTCTACACGTGAATTATGAAAAGACGACGTATCAGTCGTATCACGTGATACGAAACAAATTTTACTAGTTAACCATTTTAAGAACAAAATGATACTTTCTTTTATATAAACACTATACTTTTTTTCAAAATTTAATTTAAGATAAGCGTTTAATCCATTATTATCATATAAGGCGAATATTGGCATAAAGTTGTCAAATATGTATAATACCTGGAAATTTATACTCCATAAAAATCTATAAATATACGAATTTGCATAGTTTACACTTGAAGCATAGTTATTTAA
>JADRCO010002868.1:0-11941 GCA_021464525.1 Rhizophagus sp. LPA8_4_AMF
AAAAAAATACTTTACTTAGAAGCATATTTGCACAATTATAATAGTAATTTATGGGTGGTCGGATACTTTTTACCGGGGAGTGTACAAGCGACAAGAAGAGAAGCGACAAGAAGAGAACGCAAGGTGATATGCAATGTTCGGATGTCCGTCCGGTAAAAATATCATAAATATATGTGTATCAAGAATCATACCATCAAATTAGGCGGCTATTTCTATATTTGATACCTTTGCGTCATTCAGCACATGACATCGTACAAACAAAAAAAAACACTTCGGACTTACCGTTTCCCTAGTTATAATTGATTCACGTAATACAGTTTTCATTGTAATTGAATTTCTTGAACCTTTGTTTTCACTCTTATTTCCTGAATAATTTTTTTTTTGCAATTTTATCATCTTTAAAAGAAATTGAATTCATTAAAAAATTTAGTTTGCGAATAAAGCAATAGCTCAAATTCACTGTAATAATGTTTATTTTCGAAGTTAACAACAGTTCTTGCCAAAGTAACTACGGAAACAGAACTTCAATTTTTTTTATGTTACACGTATCACTTATTGGAATAATATCTAAGCCACTAATGTGTAACTTTTAATACTCCAAAGCCATTCTCGTCGCTAAAAATTCGTGAGAATAAAATAAAAATACGGTTTTATGTGGTTTTTCTAACATAGAAAAATGCGTTCTGTCGACATCAATTGTCTAGTCCTAGGAAAGCCATTCAGAAATATAATCTCTATCAAAATTAAAGAAAACGAAACAATTGGTACTCAAAAGACCAAGGCTGAATATAGGAAGCAATAATATAATTCCCTGTTTTGATCTTTCCGATAGCAACGAAATATTGTTATATTTTGTAATCAAAGATATTTGGAAAGAAGATTCTCTCAAATCCAATCTCCATGTAGTTGTTAAAATAGAAGATTGGTGTTACTTTTTGTTTACGTTGGTCTCCCATTACCGTAAATAACAATAATACCTGCACTGCATAATTTCTGGATACCGTCTCGATACGTACTATCTGATCCGATTGAAATTTCTACAGAAAGGAATTTTGGTGAACTTAAGTCTATGATCAAAAACGATGGAAACCTTTCTTTAGTCATATTGTCTTTAACGAACTAAAACTCATGGTTATAATTTATAAACGTCCCTCCTAATCAGGTTATTACGTGTGAAGAAGATAGGGCAGGGTGTTATGAAAAACTTGGACAAAACAAAAACGTTTTCGCTAATTCAATCTAAAATTACAACCGAACCATCTTCATGTTATGATAAGTTCAGACACCTGGAAGTAAGTACATTGTAAAGCTATTTATAAAAAAATCATATATGAGAAGCACGAGAAGCGATTTCAATAGAAGATCACCTACACTAGTACGGTAACTTTAGTCAAATGGAAGGGCGAATTACATAAATATTTAATAGTAAATAATAGTCTATTGATTTCTAGGGGACACATGATGGGAAACTCGAGAAGGAATAATGACAAGTTATCTGATGGATTGCTTGTTAGTTAGCCTAGTATAAAGAAACTTCCATCGCCTTCTGTTAATCCATCATAGAGTTAGTAGTTGTGATATACCGGCTATATTACAGTAAATAATTATAGATAACTGTTTGAATAATTGAGATAATTATACCGAGCATAAATAGTATCATGTAATCACCTAAAAAAAAAGATCATTGGAGTTACCCGAATTGCCCCTTAATCCGTAAACATATTGTTCTACTAATACCAGGTACATACTACATGGCCAGAATTAACCGGTATATTATAGCGGGAATGCGCGTTCTCTCTTTTTTTTTAAATAGCCTTAGCGAACTGTTATCAGCAGGTTTACCCAAATCATTTTCATTTTTAGAGTAATTTTTTCATTTTGGCCAACGAACGCTTGGTGAAACGAACAGAATTACTACTATTGTAAAATTCATGAGATAATAAAATTCAAAAATTATAAACGCGCCATGACGCTCAACGCCATAGTTATATGATTTATGTATTTTTTATTTGTTACTTAACTTTTTATTCTATATTATTAGTAGATTAGCTAAGCTAATTCTATTAAATTCCACTTTACACTTTGCAGTATTTAATTCTGCAGTATATACAGTACTTCACATATATTCTTATAAGTTTTTCAAATTTTTTATTAATAATATTTGCAATATAAAAAAAAAATATTATTAATTAAATCTTTTTTCTGACCATTTTCGAGGGTGCAATTTTAATTAGTATAACTTTGTTTAGCTTAGACCATTGTATTTGAGAAGACGCACACTATGGTGTTGAGCGCCAGTGGTGTGATTTAGTAAAGTCGATAAAATTTAGGTAATTTTAATGCTTTTTTTGCGATTTTGAAATCTTTTCAAAAAAAATTTCCTACTTTTAATTTGAAGTAAATTTCGTAAAATATAATTTAAAATACGAAATATTCAGTACATATATTTCTTTCAATGGAAAATTAGCAACAATATTTTAAAATTACGAAAGTTCTTATATATATATATTTAAATCATATAAAAGAATAGTAAAAATAAAATGGTTCTCCATGTAAAAAATTTCGATTTGCAGTTTTTTTTTTGCGATATTCGTTTTTTTTTCTTCCCTGAAGATGTCTTCCGTTTTACGAGCTTTAAAGAAATCGTATGTCAGAGAGTTCTGAGCGTCAAATGAGCTAGTCGATCACCTGATACACTCCTGATACCAATTAACATTTGAATTTACGCGCTTTTCAGACTTGCTAAAAAAATTATTATTATTATAATCATACGGAAATATGTAAATCAACAAATGTGACCAATCACATATTTGTGGAGGAATGACATAAATCTGAAAGGCGCGATAATAATATTATCGGTTTGACAGGACCGTTTCATGCAATTTTTATAATAAACTCCCGTTATTATCCAATAATTTTATTATTAGTCTAATACATAGTAATATGAGATAACCGACCAAACTTATGAGGATAACCGATAATAGTACGTAAAGTTCATCAACCGAACAAAAAAAAAAAAAGATATATCGCTAGTCAGGCAAGTATATAAGGCATCTGACATCACACTTTGAAAACGCAAACGCATAATACTCGAACTTATGCCGCATGTCGTTGTACGCATTTCACATTTTTTAAGGGCCGGAATTAGGATAGTCAATATCTAAAAAGGCAATAAAATTTGGCCCGAATTATCCATAAAAGACATATGGGCCGATTTGACGCATCATACCAATAGTAACCAATTCCCATTTACTATGAAATTATCACATGCAATGCGTCAAATCCGCCCATATGACAAGCTTTTCATTTTAACTATTGTCATCTCTCTATAGTTTACATATTTAATTCAAAAAAAAAAAAACTGAACGCATGTACTGTATTTCGATGTGATGGATGTGTTTCATATACCAACAAAAATATGTTACGGTATGCTCAAAATATCAGCCCTTTCTAATTAAAAAAAAATATAATCCTAGATTTACCTATCAGTATATACAGGTATAAACAAATAATTTACCAGTCGCTAAATGTTCAATTTTCCCTTTTACTATTAAAAATCCTCAAAAAAAAAAGCAAAATTAAAGAAATACAATAGAAAATCAAAAGGTAATATATCTAGACTATCAAAAAGAATATATCCAATCAAAACAGACTATCAAAAAGAATTTGATAAACAGCCGACGTAACAAGAAAGTTCAAATTGAACGTTTACAAGAATGTCAAACAAAATTTAGAAAAAATTACGCAAAAAATCTTATCTTGAAATGTTAAATTTACAGCTTAATTTACGTGAAATTTTAAGTAAATACAATAATCAAATAAAAATATGGTTATTATAGTTAAAAAAAAAAAATGTTTCTTAGTTACATTACCTAATAAATTATTGGCTCTGCTAAAATTCTCTATATAATAAACCCATACTTTACATAAAAATACACGGGTTTCATCGTTAATTTACACTTATTTTAAAGCTCACTAGTACCAGTTATAATAAGATTTGAATATGCTATTACTCCTTCATCGAAGTATTTCTTAACAACATTTGCATGTTCTGTTGTAATATATTTATTACCGATATCATCATGAATATCAAAATAAAGTAATTCTCGTTCCCTATAACTTTCAAAAAGTTTTTCAAAAGAATCAACAGAATATTCCCATTTCCCACTAATTTTTATACTAGTTAAAGTTTTTGGAGAAAATTTAGCCAAAATATTTAATAAACCATCACCTATATTTTTAATTTCATTCAAACTATTAAAACATAAACTTTTTAGATTTCTACATTTCTTTAATAATGATTTTATATAAATCAAATCTTTAGGTCCAAGATATGTAGTTAAGTACCCAATATTTGGACAATGATTAGATATTGCATTGATAAACATTCCCGTATTCTCAGCAGATTTATTAGATGTATAAACAAAGATATCCGTAATATTTCCATTGGTATTTTCAATTAACATTGATAATTCCTTAAAACATAATAAATCATCACTAATATCAAGAAACTGAAGATTAGGAAATTTTGAATTTGCCAAGTATTTCTGAAATTCTAAAATCCTCTCATAACTTTCAAAATCATAATAAATTGTTAAATCTTTTAGATTGTTAAGTGACATTAAAAATGAATGTGGAATAATATCAACTGAACCATATAAAGAAAGGTTATTAATTGTACAACCTTTTCTTGCTAATGCCTTGCTTAGTTCCTCACATGTTCCTTCCTTAGTCTGAAAATCAAATGATACACTTTTTAAGTTTCTTTGAGCATCAATTAAAGAAATTAATCCGGAAATATCTTGAGAACAATTTATAATAGTTAATTCATCCAAATCTTTGCAAATTTGTGCCATTTCATAAAGACTGTTGGAATTTACGTAAAATAGATCAATATTTAGGCTATATAATTGAGAGAAACATGTTGAAGCTCCCGGAAATGATACTAAAGGTTGAGAAGATTGCCACTCCAATTCTTTAATGCCTTCGCATTGACTAATAAACAATTTGTAAATTTCTTGTTCTAAAAGATCTCTTTCTTTTGAATAATCAACATTACTTAAAAATTCTTCTCTAAAAATCATATTAATAATTTTATTTATAATTTCAACTTTTAAAAATTTACAATGACTGACATAATTAAACGTTGGGGTTTTTGAAAGAATTGTTTGAGATAATCTAATATTATTATCGAACAAAAGTTGTTTTGAAGAGGTTGATAAACAGGAAAGTATTATATTAAAAAATTTTTCTGTTGACTTTATACATATAATATAATATGGATAATTTCTCCATAAGATAGGAACTACCAAATTACACCACTCTTTATTAACTAAAAGGCATGAATATAATGATTTATTATTTACACTTAATTCATTGAAAATAAGAATAAGACAATCAATATTTAAATTTTCCATTTTTACTTTATTTTTTAAGTTTATTCATAAAAAGGATTTAAAAAAACAAAAAATTCATTTTTTAAAATGAATGGCGTACACTTACTATATGTAATTTTTGTGTACTAGTACATTTGTGATCAATACACAAAATTGATCTAATACAAAAGTGGAAATGATCTTTTGTGTAATAATCACAAATTTATTTTGTGTTACGAACAATACTAATATTAACTAACTATTATAATAAATAAAATTTTATATAACAACTAGAGGTAGGAACCACTACTTGACACCCACAGTATATTATAATAGTGTTGCGAAGTCCGAAGTCGCAGTGACTGATTAATGATTTTGACTAATCAATAAACTAATTAATAATTAATAATTAATTTAATAATCAGTGACGCGATTTTCATAGATTTAGTGATTTTTTTATTTTATTTTATTTTATTTTCGTTATCGTTATGTAAAATTAAATAGTATTTTTATTATATTATTTTAGTTAAAAATATAAAAATACATGTTATGGTAAAAAAAAAAAAATTTATTATGAAACAAATAAAAAATTTTTAAATAAAAAAAAAATATCATTATAAGCTTAATTGTAGAAAAATTACTAAAATAAATTCCATATTAATTTATTATTGGTAAATATCTACGGGTTTCCAACTTTCATGATCGTCATGGAGTTATGCCCAATTTTTTTAATTCTGGTTTTTTTGTATCACGTTAATTTAATTTTTTCAATTCCGGTCAGTTGCATTTACGGGGTACGGTCATATATGCTATTCGACCGAAATACCCAAAAATTTATTCAATCGAACATTTGTATTGGAAAAAAAAATAGATTCGAATTAAATTATTTTATCATTTATAGTTCGATTTCATTTGGCAAAATTTATAAAGTCAACCAAAACTTTTGATATATATATAGTGATAAATTCAAAAGATAAATATTACACGTGATTCACAGAAAAATTTAATACAAGTGGATAACCACTTGCATTCGATTTATTGATATAAAGTCACATCTCATCTATACAAATAGTAGAAAAATTCGATTTATCGATAATAACAGATAAAAAAAATACGATGAAACTAATAAAATCGGTTGAAGTAGTACGAAAAAAATTTCGAGTTTTCATTTGGTGCGATTATTATTATTATGATATGAGAGAAAAATTTTATAAAAAAAAAAATAACTCTTCAATAATACTATTACCGCGAAAAATTTTAAGTACGAAACTAAATATAATCAAAACGACAATAGTCAATAAGTAATATAAAGTGAACAAAAAAATCCGTGTTTATAAGCTAAATCATAATTATTATTAATTTTTTTTTTACAAAAATTGTCGCTTAAAAATTTTTCAAATCTTAATTATAATATTAATTGGAGGTGGCCGATATTTTGCCGCCGCCGAAAAAAAAATGGAGACCAGAACATCATTGTTACGATTGAATTTACAAAATGTCTGTAACCCCAATTATTTTGATGATAGAAAATTGCGAAAAAACGAGATAATCATGAGGAAACGCGAGTTAAGATTTAACGATTAAAAATCGTTAAAATTTTGTTTATTTAAATTTGAGCGATTATTAGATTTCTTAATTTTAAAATTTCATGGTTAATTTTTTTTTTTCGAATTAATAAAATTTGAGGCATCTTTTTATAACAAAATCTTACGAGTGCGAAATATACTAATTTAATGTAAGGCATATCACATCATAACGCTTATCCTAAAAGATTTTCATTTTGGGTCAGCACGCCAAGTATCCAAATTTGAATTATCAAACTAGCGCTTTTAAGGTGAAAATTTACTTTATCATGCAATTGGTTCACAAGGAAAAGTTATTTTATTTTTTTGAGCTTAGCGGAATTATAGTGTTACCGTTACCTATCATTTTATATAACATGATCATAACTTTCTCAATTTTTATTTGATTTCGGAAAAACTTAAAATACAAAATGATGTTATACAATTAACTGAAGATTATCTAAAAATCTTTCTTTTAGACCAAATTCAATTTATGAATTTTAGAAGTTTTACGCGATAGTAAAGATATTCTGGGTTTTAAAATTAATTTCCCATTCGAAGTTTAAAATAGGTATATTTGAGACTAATTTGGTATTATAATTTTTATCTTTCTGATTGATAAAAAAAAAGTTCTTAACCAAAATTAATCGACAAAAGATTTTAATTATTGTTGCTTCGTGATAAAAGTGAAAAATTTTTTAATTTGACTAGTTTGATATTAGTTTCAAATATTGTGCATAATCGAGTTGAATGAATGTCTATATAAATTTGGTACTTGGCCGTCCGATGGGAAAAAATGAAATTTTGATAAACATTATTAGAATAAGCGTTTTTTTAAAAAAAATTTTCAGGGTATTCGGTTATTCGGGTTATTCGGCACTATTTTATTCCATTTTTTCCCAATTTTTTCAACAAAAAAATTAATCATTATTTATTTATTAAATTTTATTAATAAAAAATTTATTGTATAAAGAATTACATAAGATATATTGTAAACTATTACGATAAATATAATTAAAGAACTTTGTAAATTTATGTTTTCTGTAATTTCACATACTTGGATTCGAGTCCAAATGAAAACACGAGCGCGAATATGGTATTTAATTGGCTCAATCGAGGAATTGGTTGATCGTGAAAACATTGCCGAAAAACAAGTTCGATGATTTTGTCCAACATTTTTGTGACCGAATTAATTTGGATTCATTAACACGGGTAATTCCTCATATCTTTCGAATTTTGGTACTTTGACAATAACAAATTAGGATGGAAAAAAAAATTGGTAACAAATCATCGAGACTATAAATTAAATATTGAAATACGCATAGTTAATAATTAATTATTTTTTACCAAAAATTGCCGTGCCGCAATTCTCCAATTCATGTTACCCAAAAATTATAAAAAAAATTAAAAAAATTAAAAAAGTGAAAAAAAGTGAAAAAACTCGTTATCTTATCTATAAAGAAGGAAAGAATAAAATATGTTTTTCAATATAAAAAAATTGGGTTGAACCTCGTCGTCGATGATTTTCACCTCGCATAAAATTTTAAATTTTTAATTTTAAATGATAATAATATAAATTGTATTGATATATAATCAAGTATTATAAGTATTTTATTTGTAAGAGAAAAAAGTTCTATGTCAAAAAGCAGTTATTTAGTTAAATGCGAAAAAAAATTCAATCTTACAAGTAAATTATAATTAACTTCCAACCATACTAATAACTATGATATAAATCATCTATGGTAAGATTTGCCAATATTCCCAATTTAAAATTGTATTCATGTATTTTCATGTGTATTTCACAGAGTCTATTTCCGATAAGATTTTTTTTCTCAGAGTATTGTGGTACTGTACGCCCAGATCCTGTTTAAATGTATAAAAGTATTGCGACTAAACTTTTTATGTGTTGATGTAAAAATGGTGTTACAAATACTTTTGATCTTCATATTTTAGTAACAACTTAAGAAATTGCGTGACCTTTACAGTGAATATTTCTTAGCTCATTCATTGTTTATTATTTGTTTGTAAAATTATGAATATATTATTAATACCATGTTTTACTTTACTTCATTAAATAAATATTAATGTTTATAAACTTCTTGTCTTTATAAATATTTGTCGATGTGATCTAACTTTTTAATCTATGTGGCGCGGCCAGATCAATTCTCTCCACTTTTTGATGTACGAGAAAATTAGGTTATGCAGAGCCTCAAAAATAAGGTCAGGTTCGAGTTTTGCGTCAAAAAAAAAAAAAAAAAAAATATGAAAATCTCGCTTTCCTTTTATAGACAATGCCTGGTGGAAAGTTATTACCTTTTTTACTGACCGAATTATCATAATTTCGGCGCGTACAGCTAATAGTAAAATTTTTTTGGCTGGTTCTGACCTTTTTTGTTATGCGTGGATTACATACATAATAGATAGTTGACCATGTTACCTAAAGAGGTTAATTTTTTTCGATTGAAATCTTCCTTCAAGTATTTGTCTATTTAATTATTATATAAGTTAGGCTCATAATTTTAATTAATTTTTAATTACTCATATTTATTGAATAATCTCCATGATGTTGTAAAATGAGTGTAGCAAGTTCAAAATAAACGAATCGCAACATATAATATCATGGTTATGTGAATATGTGAAATTTACAATATAGTCAAATTAGCAGCAGCTGATGAGTTGATGCTCGTAACTCGGGAGATATATCGCTCAATACACGTCATTTCTTATTTTAAATCAACTTCCTATTTACCATTTTTAACTTGCTAGATTTTTGAACTTGTTCACGATGATGAATCAGACAAAAGGATTCATCTTTCACATGAAAAATGTACGCTTTCCTCAAAAAAGAATTGGATAGTTAAACGGATTAATTAAATTACAACTCGTGAATAAATTCATGGCTTTATCTATTTTACATATGTTTTTAACAAAATAAACTTTTAAAGCTAAGAGAAAAATTTGATCTTTTCGCATCTCACACATTCTGTGCAATTATTGCGAATATTATATACATATATTTAGATGTTTGTAAAAATTAATGTATTTTTATTTGGGCGAAATTTAAGAGTAATATATAAATATTATTACTATAATTATAGTATGTAATTGTTATTGGTTATGTTGTGGATGATAACTGATTTATCAGGTGGCCAAATTATTTTATTTCAAATGTACACTTAAAATGCATTATATTTGTTTACCGCACGTGTTTCATAAAATATACTAATTTATTCTAAAAATACTTATTTCTTGGAGAATTTATATATAATACATATAAATAATAAAAATTCTTTAGATTAATAGCTTTATCATATTATTGGACGAGTATATAATATTTCACAACTGTTCATACATTTAAAACCATATATTAATGTTAAAATCTTACTTTAAGCATAATAATGTTAAAATGTAAAGAACTAAAAATTTAAAATTAATTAAAGTATATTTAAATTAATAGATGAAAATTTAAAAGGTGTTCTTCAAAACAACTTTTTAAGAATATCATAAACATTTGGTATCATTACCTGAATAGTTCAGGAATTTGCTTTTTTGGATTTGTAGCGAACGTGAAGGTAGTCTGAGCATACTTTATGAGTTTATGTTTTCGAAAATAATGAAATAAATGATTCGTAAAATCATTAGGACAAATATCATATAATGTAATACGTATGACATTTTTTTTTTAAAAAAAAAATGTGCAAGAAGGTAGCACGCAAGGGGACATTTGATAGTAAAGATAGTATATAAAATGTGACGTGGTAAATAACTCCTTAGATTATAAATATCAGATAATGGTAGTAGGTGATTAATGAAAGTAAAAATTATTGATAACATAATCTAGGCATTAGGTGTTTTTGTTTTTCGATGCGCGACTGGATATAAAGAAATTTTTTAGTTGGTATTCTGACGACCCAATTTATAACTTTACGAAAAAAAATATTTATGCTAATAAACCAGGTTAAACCAATGAAATTTGAATTTAAATGAAACACCGAAAACTTATTTTATATAGCTAACAATGAAAACCTGTCCAATTATCAAGAAAAAGAAATAATGTGAAGTTTATAAATGTATATGATGTGCACGGTTAAACAATCGTCCGTAGATTAAAAACAATATTTTACTAATTGACAATACTAAAAGTAAGATTACTATAATTTATTGAAACAAGAAAAATATTACTATGATAAATTAATTTTACTAGAATCACATAATGATCAGCCGTTAGGCTGATCATTTTTGACTATTAAAATAAGCTATTTATCCCCTAACCCAGTGGTATAACTTTTTTATCCCCTGCCATTTACACAATTTATGCGAATATTTATACCTACCAGGAGCGCATAAATAAACGTATATTTATTGATCGTCCAGTAGGGATAATTAAATTCGCATAATTGGTAAATGGTGTCGATCAGGGGATAATATGTACTTCCGAAAAAATCCTCCAAATATTATTATACGAATATTTAAACAAATGACAGCCGTTCAAAAGTAGCAAATTGTACGTGATAATATGAACTGTATAGGAAAGAAATACAAAGGACTTCCCCATATTTGGAATTAAGTTTGAAAATGAGGCTGATCGATTCTCTAATAAGGATAATAGAAAATTTTCGTATTATATAGTTAATTATTGTATTTAATCTCCATCTCACTCAATGAATTAACCATATACAGCAGTGTTGGCACTTGGCCATTGGCCGTTTGGCCATTTTGGCCGGCCAAAATGGCCAAGAAATCCTTTGGCCGTGGCCAAATGCCAATCAGTTTCTAACTAATACTTTTGGCCGAAATTTGCCCTTGGCCATTTTGGCCGTTTGGCCATTTTGGCCGTTTGGCCGTTTGGCTGTTTGGCCGTGGCCAAAATGGCCAAAAAATTTTTTGGCCACGGCCAAATGCCAACACTGAATTATACAGTACAGTCAAACTTCGATATACCGATACTGTTGGTTTGGGAAAAAATCATCGGTAGATCGAATTATCGTTATATTATAAAAATCC